>JASDQU010241446.1:0-31351 GCA_032191745.1 Picea mariana
TATTTCAGAGCTACAAATCAGATTTTGATGATGAAATTGATGAGGGCTTTTGGTTGAGGTACATGTTGAGTACATGGTTGAGACAAGTAGTTGATGAGTTGGCACATACATGAGGTGTATAGTTGATGATGTTGGTACATATTGATGAGTCATTGTTGATGAGTGGTTGACACATTATTGGTATATACTTGGACATGGTTGGATGCACTTGTTTATGGTACAGGTTGATTACAGGTTGTTTGGCACAGGTTGGTGCATGGTTGATGCTCTTGTTTATGGTACAGATTGATATTTGTTGAGGATTGTTGCCTCATCTCAGTTGGTGCTGAGAATGCAAGCTGAGTCTTGCATATAGAGCTGGTGCTCTTGTAGAGTTGTACTCTATTCAGTTGTTGTTGATAAACCCCAAGAATTGTAGTCTGTAATAAAAAGAAAATTGTACATACATCTTGTGTTCTTTGTGTTCATTGTGGTGATGACTTGTTGATGATATATTGCTGATATATGTTGCTGATATGTGCTCACATATAAATGGTTATAAATGAAAACAATGGGTAATGAATAAATGTTGAATGCTAATTGATGAGTTTTTGTGCAAGAGGGAAGTTTTGGGAAAAAGAGCCCCACACTCATTCACCCCCCCTCTAAGTGTGGTAGGTGTGTCCAACAGTTTTAGCCATTGGAGGAAGAACATGTAAAGATATACATTTATGCATGTTTTAAGTTGTTTAAATGTGCGAGGGTGAGAAAGAGAAATAGTAGAAATGGTTAATTTATATTCTTTTCCATATTTGAATAGAGTATATGTATTAATTTTATCATCATAGAGATCCCTACATTATTGTTGGAATGGGGGACCTAGGATCAAATTAGAACAATCAAGTGGAGAAATGTCACAATCATAGTGTCTTGGAAGAGTCTTGTGGAAAACATACTATTACTACATCAATTATTTTGTGTTGGGGTTTTGTAAGGTAATGATATGGAGGGGAGGGCTCTCGGGGTATTTTGTGTTGGATTTTTGTAAGATAATAATATTTGGCTCTAATGGATGGGAGAGCTCTATGGGGGGGATTGGGTCTTAAGATATATAAGAAGATTGATCCAAACTATTGTTTTAATACATGAAAAATTTTCATAGAATGTGTGTGATTTTAATGGTAGTGACATCATTGGTTTGGGATGGAGGATGAAGAGCTAGTAAATTTATGGTATTGAGGTGAGTAGGAGAAGGCCTTGGTCTAGTAACATGGTCTAAGGGATTAGGGTTGGAAATATGGTTGTGTTTCTAGAGTGATGGAAAATAGGGTGCCTCGGTACTAATTTTCAATTTTGAAAGCACGGATAAAGGATTGTTCAAGCCAACTACTTTCAAACAAATCAATTTCAAAATAAGAAGAAACCATTTTTTTTAATAAGTAACTCATCTATATCTAGAATGTGGAGTTCGACGTGTACATGTGTGAACACCTCGATGTATTGTTGTATTATTTGGCTAGGCCCTTGATTAAGGTGTAACCACTTTCACATAAGATTTCCCAGATAGCCTAGGGGATAAAAATTCTACCTAATAGCATCACAAAATGCATTGTATGTAGTGATGGGCTTTGTCATAGATTTTGAAGTAGCACATTGAGATTGACTCTACCACAAAGTTTGAACAACTCCCTCTATATGCTTTTGGTTAAGGAGAAATATTTGAGTCTTATCTAGAAGTAGGATGTGAGGCTATCAATCTATGAATCTAAGGCTTCTCCATTAATTTGTCCTCCATATTTTGGTAAAGTAATTTTAGTATCTTGTTGGAAAAATGGCAAGTATTGTTTTCTGTCTAGGGCTTCTAGTAACAATTTCATGATATTTGGATGCAATAGTGCTTGAGATGATTGGTCTCTTCAAAGGAGGAATCTCTACAAGGATCCTAGATTGAAATTCAAAGTATCTTTGTGATGTGAGTGGACATGGGGTTGCAAACCCTAGCTCTTTCATAACCCTACCACACTTTGTTTTTAGGAGTGATAGACTAGGGAACACTAATAAAAGAGAAATCTCACTCTGTGCTACAAAATTATGGTATGGGGAAAATATTTTCAAGAGAACAAGAATTAAAAATTTGAATAATTGGCCTCAAACAATGCCAAGATAAGTGTGGGTTGGAGGGTCATGCTCAAAGAACCAAATTTGCACATATATTTTTCCCTAAGAAATGCTTCCACTTCAATTATGGGCTAAAGTAGGAATACAGTTGAAAGTAAGTGATAGCATAACTCTGGGTGTTAGGGAACACTCCAAGAAACCTAGATATGAACTTCTACTACTAAAAAATGAGAAACATTGATGGGGCTTTGAGCCTAGGAACGTGATGTTGAATAATGAAATACCAAATGATGTAAATATGAAGTGTTCATAGTTACTCAACATCCTCTACCTATCCCTCTCCCTTCTCCTCTATGTGTACCCTCCTTCTCCTCTATGTGCATGCTCTCCTTCTCCTCTGTGTGTGACCCCCTCCTCCTCTGTGTGTGTGCCCTCCTCCTCTATGTGCACCCTCCTCCTCTACGTGCACGCTCCTTCTTCTCTGCGTGCATGCGTGCCCTCCTCCTTTGCGTGTGCTCTCCTCCTCTGTACTCTGCATGCCCTACTCTGCATGTTCCCTCCTCCTCTCTACTCTGCGTGAGAGTTAATTAGTTCAAATGTGTTTTGTTTTTTTTTCAAAGCTTTGTTTTTTTATTTGTTTATTGTTTGTTTTTTTTATTTATATATTATATAATATATATAAATTATATTATATATATATATATATATATATATATATATATATTATATTTAATATTATGGTTCAACATGTCGTTGTAGGCCCTACATACCTAGAAACTTCCTTTAGGACGTAAGGCTTGGGTTTCCTCTCTCGATCTTGTCCAAGGACCCAAGACCCATACATAGTTCTCAAAATATCCTATTGATGCCCATACTCCCACTTGAATGCCAAAGGTACCCTCGATAGGTCATCTATGGTGGTTTGAGGTGTCATTCATGAAATTTGAACCCTAGAAGTTGCCTAAAACCTTCAGAGATTGGGTGTGCTAGTTTGAGGTGTCATGTTTGGCCATGGATGCCTATAAGCTATGTACTTCGACTAAGCCTTGGGTTCCCCCCTAAACCATATCAAGGCCTTCAAACCCATAGCTAATGCTCAAAACCTTGTGAGAGCACTAATATCATTTCTTAGAGGCCAAGGATACCCCTCTGGAGTTTATGTGTGGTACTTTCAGGCATTGTTCATGGCTCTAGATGACTCAAATCTTTCTTTATAACCTAAGGCATGGCCTTCTTCCCTATATCATTTCCAATACCTTGAGACACATACCTACTACTCAAAAACACCTAGTGGCACTGACATCCCCAACCATAGGTTGGAATACAATCATAAGGCCTTGTGTGGTTATACGAGGCATCCTTATTGGCCCTAGATCGTTGAAAGCTTCCTTTAAAGCCTAAAGTTCATGTTTCCTCCCTTTACCATGTCAAGGCCCCGAGACCCATACCTAGTGCTCAAGAATGTTAGTGTTACCTATATACCTAATTGGCAAAGGATGCCTTTGAGAGGTCATTTGTGGTGGTTCAATGTGTCATTTATGGGAAGAATAATAAGTGGGATGTGAAGAATATTGTAGCAATGATGCAAGAAGTAACACCTCCCACCATGTATTACAAGTCTTGTGAGATAAAGTGACACACAAAGATTGCTGGAAATTACACCTCGATAAATGCCCCAAGCACTTCTAAAAGCTAAAAGAAGAAGTAGTTGTACTACCATTCAAAAGGAGGTAGCATTAATTAGTTGCAATACCATTCAAAAGGAGGTAGCATTAATCAATGAAAGTCCCAAAAATAAAAAATATATGACCAAATTATTTCATGACTATATTCCATATATATCCAACCTTGTGATCTAATGATCGTTGGGTGACAACTGCCATGAAGGGTGGTCACTAAGACTAGGGGGAAATTTCAATTCAAGGCTAGGAATGACCAGGCACACATCAAGTGAAGGAAGAAAATTAAGAAGGTACATGTGTTGTCCCATTCCATGTCAACAACAATGCATCCATTCACTGGGAACATTAAAACCCGACAAATTGATGACTCCATTAACTTAGCATTTATGGTTTACATGATGAATTGATGATGGAAGAAAGTGGGTGTGTGAGTCAAATTTGAGTCTAGAAACCCTCACATATTGTTAAGGCATGTGAATAGTCTATCCATGTCAAATTTCAATGCATTCAGAAACAATTTGAAAAAATTTCAATGTTGGCCCCATTCACAGGTCATTGGTTCCCGTGTCTAGTCCTAGTACAATTTCCTTGTAAACTTTGTATAAGATATTTGGAGAATGATAATTTTGAAGGTATTAGGCCTATTCCTACACACCATGACTAGATCACCTCTCATTGATGTTAGGACCACACAATGTATCTTTTTGCCTATACTTTTTGCCACTATTACACTCTTGATCACCCACATTTAAACTCATATTATCACTCTATTTGATCATTCCAAAGGTATACAATGCCCCTTATCATTACTATACGTTTAATCTATTTTGAATAATATTTTACATCAATCTCGTACTTAACCATTGATTATAAATGTATAAGTGTTGAAACAGTTCAAACTGCAGATTAACATTTGAGGCATGTTGTTGAAACAACAATTCACATAAGTTGTTACACAGTCCAAGGTCGCAGATGATGAAACACAGAACTATTACACAGTCCAAGGTCACAGATGTTGAAACACAGAAGACCAACAATGTTGAAACACAAAGGAATCCATTACATAGTCAGCGGTCAACAACAACTCTACAACAGTCGCACTGTGAGCCAAGCAGCAACCATCGCTCCTACATGAGAATGCTGAAATAGTCAAAGAGAGAAAATCCCGTGGCTGAAACAGCCCATGATTTACGGTGCTGAAACAACACCAGCAACAATGAGAAAGAACTGTTACTCCAGTCGTAACAGCAACACCTCATTCAACACTTGTAATAGCATTCTGTTGCGCGAGACTAGGATATCCTACTCTGGTTTAGAAAGTCGATGTGACTAAGAATAGGACTCAGATATACATCTGTAATTTTTGATCAATTGTATCAAAGGGATTCCCTCTTTAAATAAGAGGAAATAATCATTCGAAAGACCTCCAGTTTATGTATTAAGAAAGCTTCAGAGAGAGGGACGTACTTCATTTTCCAGATTGTAATATGATTTATTGATAGATGAATAAAAGACTGTTTTGAGCATCCTCCTCTAGCCTTTTCGTCTCAGGTGAATCTTGTGAGAAGGGAGGGCCACAAGATTCACCCGTTAGTTTTATAGTGTGATTAGTGTAATTTCTGTTTATGCCTTGATTAACTTTTGTTTTGCTGAAACACTACTTTTAATGAATTCTGCTTTTGCTGAAACACTACTGAACTCTGTCTTGTTAAGAACTTTATTTCATTGAATGTTACATTATTTTCACGAAGTTCATAATCATTTCAATTGGCAATCTTGTGTGATGATTTTGTGAGGTGTGCTAATCAGAGACTAGGTTAAGGGTCCCTGCTTAATGGAAGGGATTAGAAGGTCCTGTTTTCTATAGAATTAGCTAGCTTTCAGTTATTTTCACAGTGTGCTAATCAGAGACTGGGTTAAGGGTCCCTGGTTAATGGAAGGGATTAGAATGTCCTGTTCTCTGTAGAGTTAGTTAGATTTCAGTCATTTTCACAAGTGTGCTAACCAGAGACTAGGTTAAGGGTCCCTACTTAATGGAATGGATTAGAAGGTCCTGTTCTCTGTAGAATTAGTTAGCTTCCAGTTATTTTCACAAGTGTGCTAATAAGAGACTGGGTTAAGGGTCCCTGCTTAATGGAAGGGATTAGAAGGTCTTGTTCTCTGTAGAAGTTAGTTAGCTTTCAGTCATTTTCACAAGTGTGCTAATCAGAGACTGGGTTAAGGGTCCCTTATTAATGGAAGGGATTAGAAGGTCCTTCTCTCTATAGAATTAGTTAGCTTCCAGTTATTTTTACAAGTGTGCTAATCAGAGACTGGGTTAAGGGTCCCTGCTTAATGGAAGGGATTAGAAGGTCCTGTTCTCTGCATATAGAGTTAGCCTTCTATTTATTAATGTTTTCATGAAAGTGTGTTAATCAGAAACAAGGTGTTGGAGTTCCTTCTTGGGAATAGGGTCCTATTCTCTGGTTACAAAATAGTTGTTCTTTCCTATTGCAGTTGTTATTTTAATGTAATCCAGGATTCTTTAGATTAATATTTAAAGATCTGCAATAGGTAGGTTGCTTTCCTGTAATTCAAGTCAGAACTTCAGTTCATTCAAGGAAAGTGTGGTTAATATAGTTTCCTTTACTACAAATCTAAGTTTCTTTTGGAATTGAGCATATATAGTGCATGGTTATCTTTGAAATAAACAGACTTCCCTGGGTTGACAATTTATGTAGCACTTGACAATTGTTTGATTGTCGGGGAAGGTAATTTTAGATTTCAAAAGCACTTATGATTTTTTAGATACAAAGATTTCATGAAAGACCCCAAAGACACTAACCCTACAGGTGGCAAGGGAAAAGGAAAAGGAGGGAGAAAGACTTACATCGACGAGATCATATCAAAGTCTGAATCTGTTTCTCAATGACCAAACCTTCGAAAACAAAAGTCCCAACCTTCATTTCAAGCAAACTTTGAAACAGGGAAAGAAGTTTGGAGTCCTGAGACAGTCCAGAAACCAGTAAGAAATATTGAGGATAGAGGAAGCGCATCAGGGGAGCAGTCAGAAGAAAACTTGGATGAGTACAATGAAGAATTGTATCACGAAGAACAGGCAGGTCCTGAAGGAGAGGTAAATGATGAAAACTCCTTCTCTACATTAGGATTTCTTATTGGCGATCTCCCTAGAGGAGTAGCCCCCATGAAAAACATTCCACTCTCAGCATTACCTAATTTTCATGGTTGATCTTCAGAGGATCCTGATGAATTTCTTTTTGAGTTTGATATATTATGCAGAAGTTATGATTACGTTTCTAATGCTCAAAAATTAAAGTTATTTCCAGCAACACTAAAAGGGAATGCACTAAGATGGTTTATGAGTCTTGGAGGCCATGTAATCACAACATGGGACCAAATGAAACAGAAATTCCTGAACAAATACCAAGACTACTGCCGAACAAGAGAAAAGAGGGAGGAGATATTTAAGATGATGCAGAAAGAGGATGAGAATCTGGAAGACTTTGTAGAAAGGCTACAGTATAATCTACAAAGATCCAGTCACCCCAATGTAAGTAAAGATATTCTCAAAACTATATTATTAAAAGGATTAAGGGATCACTGTCTAGATATTATGAATATGCTTGGAAAAGGGGACATATCTAAGGAATCATATGATGAAATTGTTAATTTATGCAAAAGATGTTCAAGAGGAGCTTCAAGAAATAGATCAAACAGCAGGGACACCACATTTTTAAGAGTCCAAAAATCAGCCAGTGGGGGAGCAACAAGAGCCAAGATAGGTAATTTACTTGAAGGTTTTAAAACTGAAATGTTAATCTCTTTTGCCTCACAAATTGACACCCTGCAGATTAAGAAAAAGAAAGCAGAAGCAGAAGCAGCCCTGTCCATCTTTTGTTCTCAATGCAGAGATAAGCACCCACGAAGAGAATGTCCATTGGAAAAAAAGCCAATCTGCACCATCTGTGATAAAGATCATGAAACCCAACATTGTCCATCTTTACCAGGGATCAAGGCATCATTACAACCAATGGACGAAGAAGCTGAAGATTTCTATCTGTTGACACAGAGGAGGCAATGGAAACCATGGGGACAAGGTATGAATCCTAACATGCCATTTTCATCTTCTAATCGTTGGAATAATTATCCTTTTTTCAATCAAATGAGTTACCCCCCCTACAATCAAATGCAATACACTAATCAAATGAATTACCCACCCATGCAACAAACTTACCCACCCATGCAACAAAATAACCCACCCTTTGTTGATCCATCAATGTTGACCCCTTGGCCTCCACAGCAGCAACAACCATATCAGAACCAATGGAATCAAAATTGGAGAGGACAACAACCCCCCTTCCAAAATCAATTACCTGAATCGCAATTCCTACAACCACTCTCCTTACCAGCAGGTACTCCCCTAAACAATCAAACGATGAGACCCCAGCTACCTGTACAACCTAACCCTAGCCCAAATAATAAAGTTGTGCAGTGCATTGATATTTACAACCAGCCTACACTTTCTCTTCTCCCTGCACAATGCAACGATATTCACCTACGATCTGGGAGAATAGTGGAACCTACCATAGTTGATGTTACCTCTTCTGATAAAGAGGAAACAAAAAAGCATGATGTACCTGAAGAGGTACAATCATCCTCTAACAATGCTGCTGAAACAGCAAAACCACCATTTCCTGAGCATTTAGCCTTGACTAAAACACATGAACCACCAGCCTTCAATCTTCTAGGGGAATTACAAAATTTATATGTCAAAATTCCTCTACTACAAGAACTCCGAGACGTACTGATCTATGCCAGGACAATGCGAGACATTTGTGTTAAAAAGCCTGGTAGGAAAACTAAGGATCCCCTTATAGTCCATGTTATGGGAGACATGTCTGCACTAATGTCAAGTAAAACTCCCCCAGTTAAATATGGTGATCCCATCCACCCTACCGTTACACTACAAGTTGGAAAAACGATAATCCCTCGAGTCCTGGTAGACCTATGTGTCGCCATCAATATCATGACTCTGGAAACCTTACAACTGCTACAATTACAAAATGAAGTCAGAGACACCCCAACTATCCTAGAATTGGATGATCAATCTACAATTAAACTAAAACGAGTCATTGAAGACCTCAGTATATCTGTGGAATCCTGGAATTATCCAGTTGACTTTACGGTACTACAACCCAAAACAAAGTTGGGGGGCCACCCTCTAATTTTGGGTAGACCTTGGATAGCCACAACAGATGCTTTTATCAGTTGTAGATCAGGCTCAATGACAATTTCAAATGGTTATGAAACTAAAAATCTTACCCTCTACCCTCACGCTACACCCCTGGTTAATAATGATAATTCTGTATGGGTAGATTTTGATGATCAACCTACTCAACCCCTTTTGACTATCAGACAAGCTCTAAGCCTGAAAGACTCTACCGAGGATGAAGTAATTAATAATTTTATTTGTGAACCCTCCTCTGTGACTCCAGAAACTCATAATCAACTAACTGCACTGCTGGAGTCTGATAATCAAGAAAACCTCAACTCGAAAATCCCACCGCAGATATCTAACACCATCTCCTCTAAAATCATACCAGTAGAAATTGAACCTGGAAAAACACTGAACATAAATCCTAATTTGACAGATGTTGAAACACAACAATTAATGAAGTTACTTCGGTAAAATAAAGAAGCATTTGCATGGGATTACACAGATATGAAAGGAATCTCTCTTGAATTATGTACTCATCGAATATATATTAAGGAAGATTGTGGACCAATCTGCCAACCTCAACGACGAATGAACCCTAATTTAAGAGAAATCCTCAAAGAAGAACTTCAAAAATTGCTCAATGCAGGGTTTATCTATCCTATATCAGACAGTGAATGGGTGTCCTCGTTGGTAATAATTCCTAAGAAAAATGGGAAATGGAGAGTATGTGTGGATTATAGAGCTTTAAATAAAGCCACTCAAAAATATCACTTTCCATTACCATTCATTGATCAAGTATTAGATAATTTGTCAGGGAAGAAATTTTTCTCATTTTTAGATGGTTTTAGTGGGTACAACCAGATCAAAATTGCACCTCAAGATCAAGATAAAACCACCTTTACTAGCCCTTGGGGAACCTTTTCTTATAGAGTCCTTCCATTTGGACTATGTAATGCACCAACAACCTTCCAAAGAGCAGTTTTAGGAATCTTTTCTGATATGCTTAATGACTCTATGGAAATATTTATGGATGACTTTACTCCTTATGGTGTTTCTTTTCAGGAAGAACTGCAAAACCTTGAGAAAGTACTTAAACGATGCATACAAGCCCAACTCTCCTTAAGTACAGAAAAATGTCATATGATGATGAGTGAAGGAATAGCGCTTGGACACTTTATCTCATCTCAAGGAATTCAGGTAGACCCATCCAAAATACAAGTCATTAAGGATCTTCCTACTCCCAAAACTCAAACAGAGGTAAGAAGTTTTCTAGGACATGTTGGATACTACAAAAGATTTATTAAGAATTTTTCCAAAATAGCTTCTCCCCTGTTTGTGTTACTGATGAAAAATGTTGAATTCAAATGGACTAATTTTTGCCAGGAAGCATTTAATACACTTAAACATCAGTTATCTACAACTCCTATCCTTAGAGGACCTGATTGGACACTTCCCTTTCACATATCCTTAGATGCTTCAGACACTGCAATAGGAGTTGTCTTGGGACAGGAAGAAAATCATCTCCCTTATGCTATCTATTTCATCAGCAAGAATATGACCATTTTTAGATTTCTGTGGTGAGTATTTTCAAAGTTGTTTGCCGGATAATCCACAGTTAGTGTCATTTTTGTCGACGTTTCGAATCCGAATCAGGATTCATCATCAGGACTAATCGTCCTGATGATGAATCCCGATTCGGATTCGAAACGTCAACAAAAATGACACTAACTGTGGATTATCCGGCAAACAACTTTGAAGAATATGACCCCTGTTGAACTCAATTATACAGTCACCGAGAAGGAATTCTTAGCAGTTATCTATGCAATTAATAAATTTAGACATTACATTACTGGCTATTCTACTTTTCTCCATACTGATCACTCAGCTATCAAATACCTAATGAACAAACCTATCACAAATGCTAGAGTCACCAGATGGCTACTATTATTGCAAGAATTTGATATTACAATTGTAGATAGACCAGGAAAAGAGAATGTAGTTGCTGATTTCCTTTCTCGATTGACACCTGATGATGATACCCCAGTAGATGATTCCTTTCCTGATGAATACTTATTTGCAGTTTCTGCCCACTCACCTTGGTATGCAGACATTGCTAACTACTTGGTTGCAGGGAAGTTACCACCACACCTATCCTACTGAGAGAAAAAAAGTATCATTTATCAAAGTGCTCGATATAGTTGGATAAGTGGGTGCCTTTTCCATACAGGAGATGATCAAGAAATTCAAAGGTGTATTAGAGAAGATGAGGTGTATGATCTACTAATATCTTGTCATGATGGCCCTTGTGGAGGGCATTTTGCTGATAAGAGAACAGCACATAAAATTCTCAAGATGGGATACTATTGTCCCTCACTCTTCAAAGATGCAAAGAAATATTTCCATGCCTGTGATAGCTACCAAAGAGTAGGCCAACCTAATCATAGAGATGAAATGCCATTAAATCCCTAGATAGTACTTGAATCATTTGAAAGATGGGACTTAGACTTTATAGGACCCATCAACCCTCCATCCAATCAAAAAGTTTATATAGTGGTTTGCACATACTACATGACTAAATGGGTGGAATCTAAGGCACTCCAGAGAGCTACCGAAGAAGCAGTTATAGATTTCTTATTTAAAGACATCTTCATCAGATTTGGAGTACCAAGAGAATTAGTTACAGATGGAGGACCTCTTTTCACTTCTCATGGGTTCAAAGCCACCCTTCATAAATATCATATTCAGCAGAGAATGACTACAACATACCACCCCTAAGAAAATGGACAGGTGGAAAGCACAAACAAAGTAATAGAAGCCATTCTCACAAAAACAGTGAAGGAAAATAGAAAGGATTGGTCCTACAGGCTCCTGGAAGCATTATGGGCCTACAAAACTACCTGGAGAAATACTACAGGATTCTCTCCCTATGAATTAGTCTATGGAAAGAGTGTTGTCTTTCCAGTGGAATTTGAGATAAAAACCTTAAGGACTGCTTTAGCTGTCAACCTTGATTTAATCGATGCATAGATAGCCAGGTTGTAGCAACTTAATGAATTGGAGGAGAAACGATTAGATTCCATTCAACAGAAAACCATAATTCAACAACAAAGATCAAAATGGCATGACAAAAATATCAAGAACAAGCAGTTCCAAAAAGGTAATTGGGCCCTACTGTATGATTCCCGATTCAAAGAATTTCAAGGGAAACTAAGTACAAGATGGCTTGGACCTTATGAAGTAGATTTTCCCCAATGGAACAGTAAGGCTCCTCACAATCGATGACTCCAAAACTTCGTTACTTGTAAATGGTCATCAGCTCCATCTGTACCAGCGCCTTATTTCCAAAGAAGATTTTAAAGCCACATGCATGGTAGATGCCCATTACCTCTTCTTAGAAGGGGCTTCTACCCCTCATTGTAATTAATTCTTTTAAGTTAATTTCTTTAGTATTAGATTAGATTTTATTTACTAATAATCCCTGTCAAGAAATACCATGTTACAATCAATTTTTGCAGATTCCCGATCGAAGCATAGTCCACTAGGAAAGGACGATCCTACTTCAAGGAGACAAGCTTCCTCCGATGCTAAAACACCACTGTTCAGCACTCTTGACTTTCCTCCGATGTTGAAACACATTGTTCAGCACTTTTGACTTTCCTCCAATGCCGAAACACCACTGTCAGCAATTTGTTCCCTTTCCTTCATTCCTGAAACACTGCTACCACCAACCCCACACCTATTCCCCTCATTACTATTCAACAACCTTTTACCACTTTTTCCCATTTCCTCACCATCCTTTATCGACGAAACAACAACGTCCAACAATTGTTTCGCCTTTTCTTTTCTGTTTCTAAAACACCATTGTTAGCAACTCTTCATCATTTTTCCCGATGATGAAACACCACTGTTCAACACTTTTTACTTTCTTCCGATGATGAAACACCATTGTTCAACACTTTTTTTTCTCCCTATTGCCAAAACACTACAGTCTGACAATTCCTCACTTTCCTTCATCGACTAAACAACACTGTCCAGCAATTGTTTCGCCTTTTCTTTTCTGTTGCTAAAACACCATTGTCAGCAACTCTTCATCATTTTTCCCGATGCTGAAACACCATTGTTCAGAACTTTTGACTTTCTTGCAATGTTGAAACACCACTGTTCAACACTTTTTGTTCTCCCTATTACCAAAACACTATAGTCTGGAAATTCCTCACTTTCCTCATCGACGAAACAACATCGTCCAACAATTGGTTTGCCCTGTTTTTCTTGTTTCTAAAACACCATTGTTCAGCAGTTCTTCACATTTTCTCATCACCGAAACAACATCGTCTAGCAATTGTTTCGTTCTTCTTTGTTGCTGAATCACCAATTTTTCAACATCATCTGTCAGCAAGCTTTTACGCTCTCATACTATAGTTCGTCTTTCCAGTCAGCAAACCCTCGACACAATTCATCTATTAGATCAAAAGTATCCACCATGACCACTGCAGGACTACCATGGACAGGCATGATATTTTGTTTGCAGAACGAATCAAAAGGTAAGGCGAGGTATGTAAATTTTATGTAATTTAGTTAGGCTATAGTTAATGAGAATATTTTGAATCATTATGACCACTCGAGTGAAATCATTTATTAGCTGCACTTGACAGGAGCGGAGGACACATCAAACCTTCTATACCATAATTTCGAACGAATTCACCACCGCCATCCTTATTTCACCACCCTTTCATGCATTTGACCGCCATTTTGCATAACGTCGCTCGAAAAACTCACTCTGCGCAGAAGCCGATACTTAAACTCTTTGACGTTGTATCCTACCGAGCTGGTAGCTATGGGAGGCTCTGTCATACAGAACGAGCCCACCACCATAGCACTGTTAGAACATTATCCAGTAGCTTATCAAATCTTTCAGCAGGCAGGATGGCTCAGTTACTTTCAGAGACTCTAGTGGTATAATGAACAACAGGTCCTGCAATTCGCCCAAACCCTTCAGGAAGACCATTCTGTCATCCAAGGGGTCCAAATTTCAGTAACGGAAGAAGATATAGCACAGGTCTCAGGCCTCCCTATCGACAACACTCGCATGGTCAGCTGTAAACATATCATTCGGAATGCTCAGCAGAACTTCTTCCTGCCAGAAGAACGAATTGAATTTAAAGGCAGGGGTGTTCAACTCAGCTCATTGCCACCCCCATGGCCGGAAGTTGCAAAATTCATCAAGCATTACCTAACCTGCGAGGGCCGATGCCAGGTAGTTTATCAGCATGACTTTCTTCTTCTATCTCATTTAAGGCATAATAGACGGGTCAATATTCCTTATTATTTGCTGGGTTGTATGAAAAATATGGCGCATTACTGCAGAAAGGCTAAATATCCCACCCTTTCACTCACCCATCACCGTCTTGTCCAACTGCTCATCCAAAGGGGTTTTTCCCAACAAAACCCTCCACTAAATAACCCACCCATAAACCCCCAAGCAGCTATCAAAATTCCTGAAAACCTCCAGGAGCAGCAACCGCAAAATCCCCCAGACTCTCCAGAAGTACCCAATAGCCCACCCACAGAACCAACCAGACCAATCAATCCCCCTACCATACCAAGCCCACCACATACCCTGCCAGAATCATCCACTCCCACCCTTCATATTCTTAGTGATGACTCTGAGCCAGATAATTCCCCCTGCCCCATCATTGAGGAAAGACCCCCACGTAAATGAAAACAAAATCCCTTCTTTCCACCCTTCTTATGAAAAAAATGAAGAAGGGCCTCCACAAGGCCACCCATTATTTCCACTACCCTACACCCCCAACCCATTCGACTAATACCCCGTACACCTCCACCCTCCCAAATCCCAGGATCTTTGCCTATTCCACCCACGGGCACTGAAACACAAGAACCAGATGCCCAGGGTGTTGAAACATCATCCATCTCAAATAAAGTAGCTGAAACACAAGAACCAGCTACCCATTCTATAGTTGAAACACAAGAACCAACTACCCATCCAGTGGTTGAAACACAAGAACCAGCTGCTGATATTGAAATTGAGATACAGGAATCAGAGGTCCACGGTGCTGCAACACTACTCTCCTCAAATAAAGTAGCTGAAACACAAGAACCATCTACCCATTTAGTGGCTGAAACACAAGAACCAGCCATAACTGCGACACAAGAACCAGTTATGGCTGAAACACAAGAACCAACTGCTGATATTGAAATTGAGATATAGGAATTAGAGGTCCACGACACTGCAACATTACTTTCCTTACATCAAGAAGCTGAAACACAAGATTTAGCTACCATTCCTGTAGCTTCTCCATGAGAACAAGCTAGTGAGGCTATGACTGCCACACAAGAACCAGTCATTTCTCAACCATAACCAACAATGGCCTTTGTCTTGCAGGAAAACGAGTTTTTAAAATCTGAACTGGAAGCATATAAGCAAGAACTAGCCAGGGCAAAGGAAGCATACGAGAAGGAACTAAATTTGTACAACCTAGCTCGTACAACAACCTTGTCAGAGGGGACTACAGAGAGCCTGTGTAAATAATATATGTGTTGTCAATGTGGGGATATTTACTATTAGGTAGGCTATAAGGTAACTCAAGTCCCAATATTAGGATCTCCCCCTACTCCAACTTTTGTAGTCAAAAAGGAAGAACCTGCTGTCACACAAGGACCAGCTATAGTTGTCACACAAGAACTAGCTACAGCTGAAACACAAGAACCAGCAGAACATCCCAAGATCAAGACTGAGCCCTGCATTGCAACAAATGAAGTCCATGCCTTTGTCAACAAGGTTGTACAGACAATTCCTATGGAGGAATTTATACCTCCCAGCCAGATCAATCTCCCCACTTTTGTGGAACAATCTACTCAGACCTTACCTCATCCCACTACTTGCAACGCTGAAACACAGACTTAGCTATGGGATGAGCAGGAAGAAATAAAAAAATGGAAGAAAGAGTATGCTGCAACACAGGCCAAAAGCCTGCAAGAGCACAGAAAAATCTGTATAAATCATACATACTCAAATTGTGAAGTTTTAGAGAAGACACGCCACAAATCTAGTTCCCTTAAGAAACAGAACAAAGGGTTGAAAGGTAGATTGGCCCGGGTATTTGACCTGACACAAAAGATATTGGCTACAAGGAAACCATCTTGCAACTACTCCTTGTTCCTTATGGAGTGACTCACATGGTTTCAAATCAAATCAATTATAGAAGGCAAACCCCATGCAGTACTACGCCTAGCATATTTTGTCAAAAATTTCACAGAAGCATCTGCTAGAGATAAGCACCTCCTCTGTGAGGCATATTTCCATAACGAAGCCATTCCTGAGAACAGGCAGTTGAACCTTAATCCTCTTGTCGGGGACATCCAGATTCAGGTGTTCACCTCCTTTCTCCACAATCAAATCATTTGGCAAGATGACTTCATGGCTGCTAAACACAATGAAAACAATCACCTTCTATGGATAAGACCAGAACCACAGAATGCAACCACCTTTGTCACAGAATATTATGAGTTCTTAAAGAAACCAGGTATGATTGAACATGTTCAGCAGCTACAATCAAGAGTGCTCCAGGATTGTCAGCACATCATCAGATCCATAAAGATTCCTGCCCTCCAGGAAAATAACCTGTTTTGGCAGCAATCCACTGAGAAAAGACAAGAACACCATCCTTTTAGCCCCACCAACCTAGAGGTAGCAATCTCCAGGGTGCCTAACTACATCCAGTGTGTTCAACAATGTGTTGAAAACTAGATAGGGTACCGATTTTATTTTCCTATCCTATGGTTTCCAATAGAAAGATATCAAATTACTTATAAGCTACCTAAGAAGACAGAAACAACAGCATGGAAAAGATTACAGTGGGTCCAAGGGTTCTGAATGCCAATGGATAGTACCTCCCAGAGCTACTGCTTGAGTAACTTACACACTCAGATTCGGTATCCAGACTCTGATTCAGAGTGATGTTGCCTGAGGACATGCAACACCTTGAGTTGGGGGGGATGTTAGGACCACACAATGTACCTTTTTGCCTATTCTTTTTGCCACTATTACACTCTTGATCGCCCACATTTAAACTCATATTATCACTCTATCTGATCATTCCAAAGGATTACAACGCCCCTTCTCATTACTATATGTTTAATCTGTTTTGCATAATATTTTACATCACTCTCGTACTTAACCATTGATTAGAAATGTATAAGTGTTGAAATAGTTCAAACTGCAGATTAGAATTTGAGGCCTATTGCTGAAACAAAAATTCACAGAAGCTATTACACAGTCCAAGGTCGCAGATGCTGAAACACAGAGCTGTTACATAGTCCAAGGTCGCAGATGCTGAAACACAGAAGACCAACGATGCTGAAACACAAAGGAAGTCATTACACAGTCATCGGTCAACAACAACTCTACAACATTTGCACCGTGAGCCAAGCACCAACCATCGCTCCTACATGAGAATGTTGAAACAGTAAAAGAGGGCAAATCCCATGGCCAAAACAACCCACGATTTGCGGTGCTGAAACAGCACCAGCAGCAACGAGAAAGAATTGTTACTCCAGCTGTAACAGCAACACCTCATTCAGCACTTGTAATAGCATTCTGTTGCGCGAGACTAGGACATCCTACTCTGGTTTAGAAAGTCGATCTGACTAAGAATAGGACTCAGATATACATCTGTAATTTTTGATCAATTGTATCGAAGGGATTCCCTCTTTAAATAAGAGGAAATCATTATTCAAAAGACCTCCAGTTTATGTATTAAGAAAGATTTAGAGAGAGGGACGTACTTCATTTTCCATATTGTAATATGATTTATTGATAGATGAATAAAAGACTGTTTTGAGCATCCTCCTCTAGCCTTTTCGTCTCAAGGGAATCTTGTGAGAAGGGAGGGCCCACCTTCTTCATACGATTCACACGTTAGTTTTATAGTGTGATTAGTGTAATTTCTGTTTATGCCTTGATTAACTTTTGTTTTGCTGAAACACTACTTTTAATGAATTCTGCTTTTGTTGAAACACTACTGAACTCTGTCTTGTTAAGAACTTTATTTCATTGAATGTTACATTATTTTCATGAAGTTCATAATCATTTCAATTGGCAATCTTGTGTGATGATTTTGTGAGGTGTGCTAATCAGAGACTGGGTTAAGGGTCCCTGCTTAATGGAAGGGATTAGAAGGTCCTATTATCTGTAGAATTAGCTAGATTTCGGTTATTTTCACAGTGTGCTAATCAGAGACTGGGTTAAGGGTCCCTGGTTAATGGAAGGGATTAGAATGTCCTGTTCTCTGTAGAGTTAGTTATCTTTCAGTCATTTTCACAAGTGTGCTAACCAAAGAATAGGTTAAGGGTCCCTACTTAATTGAAGGGATTAGAAGGTCCCGTTCTCTGTAGAATTAGTTAGCTTCCAGTTATTTTCACAAGTGTGCTAATCAGAGACTGGGTTAAGGGTCCCTGCTTAATGGAAGGGATTAGAAGGTCTTGTTCTCTGTAGAAGTTAGTTAGCTTTCATTCATTTTCACAAGTGTTCTAATCAGAGACTGGGTTAAGGGTCCCTGCTTAATGGAAGGGATTAGAAGGTCCTTCTCTCTGTAGAATTAGTTAGCTTCCAGCTATTTTTACAAGTGTGTTAATCAGAGACTGGGTTAAGGGTCCCTGCTTAATGGAAGGGATTAGAAGGTCATGTTCTCTGCAGATAGAGTTAGCCTTCTATGCATTAATGTTTTCATGAAAGTGTGTTAATCAGAAACAAGGTGCTGGAGTTCCTGCTTGGGAATAGGGTCATGTTCTCTGGTTACAAAATAGTTTTTCTTTCCTGTTGCAGTTGTTATTTTAATGTAATCCAGGATTCTTTAGATTAATATTTAAAGATCTGTAATAGGTAGGTTTCTTTCTTGTAATTCAAGTCAGAACTTCAGTTCATTCAAGGCAAGTGTGATTAATATAGTTTCCTTTACTACAACTCTAAGTTGCTTTTGGAATTGAGCATATATAGTGCGTGGTTATCTTTGAAATAAACAGACTTCCCTGGGTTGACAATTTATGTAGCACTTGGTTGTTTGAGTTAATTAAGCAATTATAGTGACCAACAATTGATAGTTTGTGTATTGATCCCTTTTATTTTTGGGTTGTTAGTATTTTCAATTGCATGCACCTTTCAATCTATTCAAACTTCAATTAATGTCTCTTGTTACTGTAGGGTTATAAAGCCTCATGATCCCAATACCCATATGCCTCCAACATTGTGATCTAATGATCGTTGGGTGACAACTGTCATGAAGGGTGATGACTAAGACTAGGGGCAACTTTCAATTCAAGGCTAGGAATGACCAGACCCACATCAAGTGAAGGAATAAAATTAAGAAGGTACATGTGTTGTCCCATTCCATGTCAACAACAATGCATCCATTCACTAGGAACACTAAAACCCAACAAATCGATGACTCCACTAACTTAGGGTTTATGGTTTACATGATGAATTGATGATGGAATAAAGTGGGTGTGTGAGTCAAATTTGAGTCCAAAAAACCCTCCTATATCATGAAGGCATGTGAATAGTCTATCCATGTCAAATTTCAATGCATTTATAAATAGTTTGAAAAAATTTCAGCGTTGGCCCCATTCACAGTTTGAATTGATGATGGACATACCTAGATCGTTGGTATGATTAGGCACATTCGCACATATCTCCTCTTGGTTTCAAGAATAGTTCATTCTCTACTAAACAGGGTCAACCACGTGAAGGTGGAAGCTCTAATTATTCCCCCCCCCCTCCTTCACATCACTCTCAATTTCCCCATATTACCTAATTTGAAACTCTAAAGAACATGTATCATATACTATATTATACAAAATAAAAACATATAAAGATAATATAAAAGATATAAAAACATACCTCTTCTTTTCAACAATTAAATATCAATCATCTTCTTCTTCATACATCTCAACATCTGTATTAGGATCTGGTTCAGAATTGATATTGGTGAAAGGCTCATTCCTATCAAGATCATCATCAACTTTATTTTCGCTAATATAGTTATCGATATCGTCAATGAGATCGTCATCTCCTACATTTAGATGATCAACTTCTTCGTCTGACACATCAACTACATGAGCCACCTGCTCCTGATCTGCATAATCATGATCTTCTTCCTTGTTATCATCTTCATCCTTGACTACATGATTATACTTTATTGGTCTTCCTCTTGGATCATATCTAACAACGTATGACCAACCTGCTTTACCAGGTACCTCTGAGTAAAATACTTGCTCATATTTACTTGGAAGAACATAAGGCTCTTTACCCAGTTCAAATGCCCTTGTATTAACCATGGTAAATCCATTATCATGCTCAATAACAGTTCTTTCAAGATCACGTTCATGCATCTATAGCCTATACCATTTAACCTCAAACAAAACTATTTATAATATCCTCCAAATGGCCATAGTACCTATTCTCAGTTTCTTCCAAATTTCCATCACTTCTAGAGGAAATGTTGGTGACCTTAAAAACTGCAGTTATCCCACAATCCGACGTTTGCATCTTATCATCCAACATTTTGATACGAAATTTACGACCATTACACCACATAGCCTTGTGATGTTTCAACTGCAACATGGACAACAAGTAAAAAATACATTTCCAATTAATAAACCTCATATAGGACTTAGTAAATATATATTTCAAAAATTAAACAAACCAAATACATTGAAAACTTGGGAAAAAACTAGGAAAATATGGGTAAAATAATTAACTTCATGTTTATCTTTTAAACCAAAGGCTAAGTCAACTTCCCTTGATGTAAGATCAAGAAATCGATCTCGATGACGATACGATGTTTTAATCATATTTCTCACCCCTTCCCATGATAACCTACTGAAGTATTCTTCAGTATATTCTATCCAATGCTCCATCCAATCAAGGTTGTTTGCAATGTATAAATGTAAAGCATCCCACTCTCGACCAACTATATGATAGCATAAAAATTAAATATTATTAATTAGCTATTGTTAATAAAGGAATAATTTAATAAATGTGTAATATATTAAATCTACGTCAACATCTAATAATTACCTTTCACAGTCCTCATTTTAACTTTCCCCAATAGGAGCCCCCATTCAAATTTGTTGATGGAGTAGAGATTCCAAATGCGAGGAACATTCATATTTTCTGCTAATTTAGGTAGATATTGACTAATATACACCATGCATTGATATACCATATATCCCTCAACCATAGAAACCTTCGTACGTGCTCTTTGTCTAACAAAAGCCTTCAGTGACTTCAACTGCCTCTCCACCATCCACATCGACCTTGTGTGTATTGGTCCACTTAATTCAATCGCCTCAACTTGGTGTATGAGGTAGTGTTCTTGTGCATTGAAAAATGTTGAAGGCAGATACTGTTGCATTTGACACATTAGTCGGGGAATTTCTCTCTTCCATTACCTTATATCTTCTTTATGGATTTCTTTTGATGATAGCCACCTACAAATGTTGATGCAATAAAATAATATCAAGGCACACATAAATTTGCAGATAAAACATAATATGTCAATAAGTTCTTCTACAAATCACATAAGAAGTATTTTCCTTATAAAACAATACTTACCTCATGTATTTGCCAAGTACATAAATAATTTGTTTTATTTTGTTGTCAAATTTGTATGGGAGAGATAAAGGTAGAACATACTGTAACAAAATTTTTTTATTATTATTTGTTTCCAAACAATGCGTACCAATAAGGAAATATATTATAACCTACTAATTAACTTAATGAATGTATGCCAGTCATGTGATTTAACCCCACCAAAATCACCTTTTTTCGTTAATATATTTTGTATGTTCGACGAAAACCTCGTCAGAATCCTAATTTTTCGAATGACCTCTTTTACAATATTGCTTTGTTGCTTCGTTAATAACCAAGGAAGACTAGTATTTTGTTCACGACCATCGCCATTAGAATTAATAATAACACTTTTCAATGCGTGATTAGCTTCGTGGATGTCACAACAAATCTTTCCAATTCTCTCTTTGTCAGTCCTTCCATCTAATATTCACCATAACAATTATGTTATGTTCTTCCCGATATGCATTGTATCAAATAGATGAACTATTTGTAGGTGCTCGTAGTATGGAAATCTACTGAATTGCATCAGGTAACTTTTCATTCCTCATGGAATCCCATTCGTGCTTTAACGACATTCATGAAACATCAACAAATTGAAATTAAAACTAATTAACGGGACAAAATGAAATTAACCAAAGATTTATATAATATGTCATACATAAATAATTTGTGTACCTTGACGATTTCTAATATATTCCAACTTCCATAGGTGAGGTGTCATTCTTCGTGGTTTTTTTCCATTTTCTTCTTTACCATTGAAATTTTCTTTGTCTGTAGTTCGATAACTATGGTTCTTAGGCAGAAAGTGCCTATACTCATCAAACACTTCCTTTCCTAAACTCCTTGAACGCCACAATTTTATCCTCATACCACAAACCGCGCATGGAAATTTACCCTTTGTTTGAAGACCTACAAGATATATGAATTAATGTAGCATCAAATTAGAGTTACAATTTAAAATAATGCATGATATTTTCAATAAATATATATAATATTAAATGAAAAAATAAAGTAACAATATACCACAAAAATGTGTTAACCCTAGAGCATCATAAATTTTCCACGATAGTATTCCATGGAATTGAAATCGTTTTTTCCTTATTGGTCTAGAGATGTCATACATAGTGACACCAACCCATAACTTCAACAACTCGTTGATAAGAGGCTCAATATATAAGTTCATATCTGTAACCTGGTACCTACCTAATTGCTTCAACATACTGCATGATTAATTATACTTATCTAGATGTCGTTATATATAAAAGAAATAATTACCATGCTCGAAACAAAGAAATGAAATATTTTGTCATACTTTAAAGCAAATAATAGATAATTAACTACCTAGAACAATCATTGCCAACATTGTGTGCTCTCTCTTGATCGACATCCAAGGAGGAAGGTTATTGTTTATAACAAAATCAAGCCACACTGAGTATGTAGAACGAAGCTCTCCAAATGGATTGACACCATCAACTGCCAACGAAAGTCTAACATTACAAGGTTCTTATTTAAAATTTGGCCACTTTTATTTGATGTACTTTAATGCAGAACCATCTACAGGCATTCGAAGAACATCGTCTTGACTTCTGTTCTTTGCATGGAAATCCATAAATTGTGTTATACTTTGGCACCTGAACAACCGCTGAAAATGTGGAATTATTGGAATATAACGAAGAACTTTGCGAGGCACCTTATTTGATGCTTTATCAGTTCGATATCTACTTATTTGACATTATGGGCATTCATTTTCTAATGCACATTTTCCCTAATATATGATATGATCATTAGGACATGCATCAATAGCCTGATAATCCATTCCAATTTCTTTCATAATCACGGATATTTGTTAAGAGCCAAATATCAATATAGCATAGAAAAACCTCAGAATAAGTACTCAACGCCTTGAAAAAGAGATAATTTCATATAATAAGCCTCTTCGAGGGGGAAACCTCCTTTTAGCCCACATAAATGTTCAAGTACAAGATGATTCCAAATGAAAATGTCTCCTTGGTATATATAGGAGACTAAGAGGTATAATTACAACTAATGGAATAAATCCGACATAAATAAAATAACATTACTCATGTAATATGCCCCAATTAAGGGGTAATGAGACAATATTAGGTCTTAACATTGTTGATTAAGGTTGGATGTCATTGATGTAAACCCTTGAAGAAGGCCCTGTAGCACAAAGGTTTGGGTAATGGACCCAATATTGTTTGATGTAAATATGACTCATTATTGTTTTGTCATGGTTGATAAGAAGTAAATATGGATGAACTCCAAAGTGTTCCTCTTATGGTGAAAGCCCTCATGGGAAGACTCTTTGTGGAGTAAGATAACCCATGCTTAATTGTGGAATAATGAGATGAACGAAAGTGAATTTGTCAGGGAAAATATCCTAGATGGATAGAGCTTGTCATGTCATTTCCGGTGCTATGTGGAACGTCACATAGTTCCTCATGGTTAGAGAGTTATGTCCATGAGAAGTTGGAGACCACAGGTTTGGGTAATGGACCCAAGTTTGTTTGATGGGTAATGGTATGAGTTATGATATATTTTCAGATAATACTATTCTATATGGATAGTACATGTCATGCCATTTCTGGTGGTATGTAGAATGCCACATAACTCCTCACATTTTGAGAGTTATTGTTTTAGTATTAATCCGTAAGTGCAGACACAAACCGATCTCCCTAGATCCAACTGGATCTAGAACAAAACAAGACAGAATAATACTCTTTCCCTAGATTTCTACTATTGAATGAACTAGGAGGCAAGAATCATGAACATACCTTATGATCGCTTCCTTGGGTCTTTGTTTTTCCAGTTTTGCTCCAATGCTCTTGCGCAGTCCAGACCAGGACAGCTCAAACCAATCGAAGTGAAAACAACTCAATATATTCAACAGTTAATCTAAGTATATGATCAAGGAGTTATACAATAAAGAATATATATCTTTATGGGAAAGGGACATATTACTGTATTATATTGATAGAAAGCAAAGAATACAACCTGAGCCTTGATGTTGCAAACCTCCTTTCGATGACCCTTGGCTCTGACACACACACTTGCTCACTTGTATGAAGAAGATCAACCACCTTTGATGAACTTGTTGGAGTCCTCTAGCTGCTGTAGCATCAGTCCTTCACACAATCTTTCACTAATTCTCCAATATCTTCTTAACCTTGTTTTCTTCTAACCTTTTCCATGCGAATCCCCTCAATATATAAGAGAGAATGAATAATTTACTTGGATAGGAATGATCCCAAAATATCAGGAAATCTAGTACTTAGATAACCATTCAATATCCATCTCATCCTTCTAGAAGATTCCCTTCTAGAAGGTTCGAGAATTCATCTTTTTCCCTTCTTTAGAAAGTGTTCACACCCTAGTAGTTAGACACAGTGGGAACTTCTCGCACCCTGGCTTAAAGCAGCCTGCGAGAATAATACATTCTCACAGGCAAATGTATTGGTAGCCTGTGAACCTTCCTCAAAACTGTGATTTCTGGAAAGAGATAAAGGTAACTTTTCTCTGGAGAAAGTTCTAATGAAGAGCCTGAGTACACCATAATCAATACATCATCATGACGACCAAAATCATGGATAACAGAATGTCCCCCAAAGTCTGAGATTGGAACTACTGACAGTCGATAGACTTTGTAAGCTGCATGTGTATGTCGAGGACCAGGAGCACATCTAATCGGAAACCTGCAAACAATCAAGCATCTACAGAGTATCATATATATCAATTCTGAGGTAGGCATTCCCATACTCAGATAACAGATTGAGGCCATTGTAGACATGGGTCATGGCCACCAATCATACACTGTAGATCCATGCTGTCAAAATATAACATAGCCACCAGAATACACTGTGGATCTATGCGAGAATTTTCAAATCAAGACGACATGGCCACGAAACATACACAGTGGACTATGTGTCGCAAATTATACATACTCCATCGCAACCTAGATCACAAAGATGATATCCAGGGTATTCAATCTCGTCACCCAAAGTACGAATCTAACCATGTGATTACATGTGTTGAAGTCGAACATGGTAGAAACCACTTGATTACCGGTCATTGATGTAATAGTTAACAAGTGTGAGGGAAATCACCATTGATGTCAATGACTCCCAAGGTACCAAAGTACAATCCATCGAGTGTGAATAAATGAGTTGATGTCAAACATCCGATGAAATCTTTCGATCAGGGGTCAATGATGTAAACGCACTGTCGAAAGCGAGGAAACTTGCCATTGAGGCATCCAAACTCCAAGGTACTAAAGAATTTCTAAGTCTTGATTCTGGATAATGAGTTGAAGTCGATGGAACAAAACTCGTCACAGGAGAGCCTTGATGTATCCCCCATCAATGACATGAAATAAGTAACTGAGTTTGAAGGTGAAACAGAGTATGTGGCAATTAGACTGGACAGAGGGAAGGCCGACACGGAGAGAATGAATAACTGCAGATGACCGACTCAATATAGGTTTTAGATGGACTTCTCTTGAACATATGAACGACACGAACAATGATTTGGCAGCATTGACTCAAAGAAGACACACGGAATGACCTTGTAATCAATCGAAAGAGAGAAAAATAGATTTCCCAAACCAGCTTCAAATGATGAATAGGGGGTGTCATGTTCAAGAGCGACACTTACTGCAAATCAATATGAAGATGAAACATATCCCTTTCCCAAATTTTTCCCCACCATTTCTGGCAAGTACCTCTTTATTTTTACGCAAGATTGAAGAGGATCACATATGCTTGTTGATATAAGCTCATCCTTCAGACGAGTCCCTCAGAGTATTTTTAATGAACCCTAAGAAGGATTCGTTCGGTCCCATCACGGGTCTGTCAATGTTTGTTTAACGAGTCCAGAGATAGTAAACTCAAAGGTTTTTCAAGATTATAGAGTTTGGAAAAACACTTAAAAGAGAACTCTCTCAGTTCCTTTTTCGTAAAATAGTCTGGATGAGACTGAAAAAGAGAGAAATTATTACTCACCAGATGCATACTTCAAATACTTTATCGAGCGTGAAAATAGCAAGGTCGCTCGACAATCTTTTCATATTTAGAGAGTCTGAAAAGAGATTAAAGAAAACTCTAGGGGGGTTCCTTTTTAGTATAACTTGTTGAGCCCGAAAAAGTGATAAAACTATGCTCAATCATGTTCTTATGTTTTTCAAGAGCGCAAGAACAGACAAAAAGATGCTCAAGGTTTTATGTAAAAACCATAAAAAACAATCAAAATTACACCATAATGAAGAAAAATATGTCCATATCCTTTTTGTAATCATCAATGTTTCACACCTGCAAGTCATCACACTCATATATATATTAGTAATTAGGTTTAAACAATAGATAAACATAAAAACCCAAAAATGACATAGTAAAAA
The DNA here is from genome assembly GCA_032191745.1 of Picea mariana. Lineage (NCBI taxonomy): Eukaryota > Viridiplantae > Streptophyta > Pinopsida > Pinales > Pinaceae > Picea > Picea mariana. The sequence goes on from JASDQU010241446.1 coordinate 27,057, forward strand.
GTAAATTAAATGAGTAAATACACATTTTTACCATATCATTTCACATTTTCACTATTGAGTTCCAAAACCCCCATTTTACCCTCCGAATTCGGCGTTGATTTTCGGGAGCTACAGGAGATCATTTGACAAGCCGTCTGCAGCATTACGGTAAGATATTCATTCTTGACCTTTTCATGGTTTAAATTTTTGATTTCATTGGTTATTTTTTCATTTTTAAGTGATTTTTTGAACCCTACACGTGCATAGTCATTCTCGCAGGCAGCCCATATAGGACCTGTGAGAATGATGCGTTCTCGCAGGTGAGCCTTGAGCCACCTGCGAGGTGTTTGCACTGTGTATAATAAGGCCCCTACGAGCAGCGCATAAATCAAAATTTTTTTAAATGTTTAACCAATGAAAAAGATTCATATCATGAATAAAATCATTAATCCTCCTTGTATGTTCCTTATGCAGATAAATAGCCACAAACATGGTGCTTGAGTGGAGAGAACGAGAACACGAGGAAGATAATGCAAATGCCGAGAATCATCCTCCCACCATAGTTGCATTGAGAGATTGTGGGCTCTTAAAATACTTATGTATCCCGGGCATGAGAGCCCAAGTCAGACTATTGGAGTATCTAGTCCGTATGTGGGACCTAGACTAGCAAGTTTTCAATGTAGGAGCTCACACATTATCCATTGACATTGAGGAAATATACTTCTTGACTAGATTTTCCAGGCGTGGGTATCATGTCAGTCTGACTGGAAGTAGAGGTGGTGGTTTAAAAATGAGTGAATACTGCAATCAATACTGTGTACCTGAGGCCGAAAGAAAGAAAGGGAAAGTGGCGATCTGGGGAGTAACAGACTTGACTCTCCACACTATTCTTTTCATGATTGCTCGAATGTATGGGAGTTCTGCTCCCCATATGGCATTACAGAGCTACTTCCAGTACGCCATTGAGTGTACTGAGCCCCGAGTATTTAACTGGGTGGATGCAGTGCTGCGCAGTATCAAAAGACAACTAACCAAGTGCAGGCGGGCTGAACTGAAACAATTTGGATATGGATCTTTACTAGTGTCCTTCTTCGTTGAGAGGGCCCCCGTATTTAGACTATAGGTTGAGTGGGACTTTCTGGGTCCTAGGGATCCAAGAATGTTACGATGGTTTCGGCTCATAGCTCGGCACGTGGCAGGACCAATCGTCAAATATGACGATATTTTCTTTGACTGGTTGCAAAACCAAATGCTGATGGTCGATGAATACGCCTATGCCGGGTTGGATTTCCGAGGAGATATGGATCTAGCACTACCTGAGGATGCTCAGTGGGGAGACCTTGGTAAGAAGTACTCGCATTTTCTCTTTTTAAATGTTTTTGAATTTTTATCATATTTAAATGTTTTTGTTTTATGTATTTATCCAAAGACTAACACAAAATGTTTGTTGATAACACAGATGTTGGACCGTATAGACCTCCTGGCACCTCTCCTATCCAACGACGAGGAGAAGTAGTACCAGTAGCACCACAATATGCCGAAGATTATCAGGTGGTGGAACATAATTTAGAGGGTCTGACAGCAGACATTCCAGATATGACTCTGGAAGAGATTCCATGACGCAATCAGTGTCACACTGTAGGGGTATCAGTAGCTATGGGTCGACTACTCTATAGGGTTGCTAGGGTAGTAGTGTGTTACCATGAACGTCATCCATGACGTCACTTTGTAGAAGCTATAAGCTTCAAATTTTGATATTTTGGTCTTCGGACAAACTTTTGTAAAAACAACAAACTCTTTTGATCGTTATATACAGATGGTTTCTATCTGTTTACTTTATATTGTGTGAATTTAAATGTGGTTGATTTATAAATGATTCAAATGTCTGTCCAATACATAATTAGCCAATGCATCTATTAATATATTAATACATCTAGGAATATGTTGATATTCAATGTGATCAAAATAATGTTCCAAGAGGCGAATTCGCAAATACACCCGTAACAAAGTAGGACTTCGAATAGAGTAGATATTACTTAGCTGTAGTACTACAAGTTGCGAGTCAAGTTGCACAACCAAGTGATGAATTCTGAGTGAGATAGCATCAAATAATAATTCAATAACTGCTCTATACTCTGCAATGTTATTGGTTGCACGACCAAGACATGCACCTCGTAAAGATATAAGTTTGTTGGTTGGGGCATAGATTGCCCATGCAGCGGAAGCTAAGTTCTGAGTACTACGGCTAGCACCATCAACGAAGCCAATATAGGGTAGCGAAGACTCCAACATCTGGAAATCAAACACAACATCACATAAGGGCAGAGACCAGATAACATCAAAAGAAAACTAAAAAAACACACACAAAGTATGATACATAGAATACAGGTACTTGTGCACAAATAATTTATGCATAGTACTTCTTCAAGTACAACCCATTTATGGGTTCACTCAAATGGATACCATCGTAATCAACCAGCTCATATGCTCTTTTTTCCAAAACTTGACGAACAGTGTAAGGACCATGCCACATTGGTTCGAATTTCCCAGCTCCTAAGACATCTTTATCCTGTTCATAAATAAGAACAAGATCACCTTCAGAGAAAACGCGAGGCTTGACATGCTTGTCATACTGTTCCTTGACGCGTTTCTTCTGGGATTCTATTACTAGAGTGGTGTCACATCAAGTCTTGTCTAATCGCATCAGATACAATAGACGTTCTTCTTCAGCAGAAGTATTGGGTAAGAGTTCAACAGGTAGCTTTAGAGAAGGTATCTCACATTCTATAGGAAGAATGGCTTCTATTCCATAGACTAATCGAAAGAGCATAAACCCTGTAGCGGATTTGACAGATGTTCGATATGCCCACAATGCTGAAAACAACATCATGTGCTAACTAGTTTTATGAATTCCTATCATCCGTCGAAGCATAGTTATAAGAACTTTGTTGATTTATTCGACCTGGCCATTATCTTGCGAATAATAGGGTGTTGAGTTATCATGACGAAGACCCAACTTTTCCGTAAGTTCAGACATCATAAAATTCCTAAAATGACTACCGTGATCAATAACGATAGCTTGGGGAACACCAAAACGAGCTATGACATGGTTAAAAAGAAACAACGCTGCAGTCTTTCCAATATTATCGAATGTTGGCATCGCCTCGGCCCATTTTGTAAAGTAATCAACAGCTACAATGATGTAACCATGCCCCCCGGCCGAGTGAGGGTGACATGTCATGAAATCAATGCCCCATTTTTCAAAAGGACCAATTGAGACCAGAGGATGAAGAGGAGCAGGATGTGACCGGATTTTCTGATTGTAGGTCTGGCAGGCATGGCACTTCTGAACAGCAGTAATGCAGTCGTTGAACAAGGAAGGCCAAAAATATCCTGCATGTAAGATCTTTTGGGAAGTATCCTGCATGTAAGATCAAAAATTAGACAACGTCGAAAAACAGAGTCAATTCCTCGACGATAAAGAGTATCCCCGAGGATAATGTACTGACATGCTTGATAGTGGATACGACGTCGTTCGGTACTAGAAAAATCAGGCCGGAAAGTTTGGGTTTGGAGATATATAATGATATCTCCATACCAAATATCATCAGTGCGGATAAGGAAAAGAGATTCATCAAGCAATGAATCTACTGCTACATTTTTCGTGGAAGAGTGAGGAAAATCACATATCAATTCAGCGAAAACTAAGGATTTCTTAGACGTGGCGCGATCGAATTCCAAGTCAAACTCCTGGAGTATGAAAATCCATTTGGAGTACTTTCCCCCTAGCAATTGACATGTCAAAATGTGTTGCATAGGGTTGCAATGCGAAATCACTGTAGTTTTCCTTGAAAGGATATAATGTCGAAAACGTTGAATGGCTTGAACGGCATCCAAAGCCAGTTTTTCAACATGTTGATACTTGATTTCAGTTGATGATAGACTTCGACTCAAGTAATAAATAACATGTTCATCATGTGCATCATCCTCTTGGAAAAGAACCATACCGATGGTATACTCTGAGGCAACAAGATAAAGAAAATAATCACGACTATAATCAGGATGAAAGAGAAGCGGAGCACGGGTGAGGGATAAATTCAAATCTTCAAAAGAATTGTTGGAAATAGAATCCCAAACTAACTCTGAATCTTTCTTTAATAGTTGGGTAAAACCACGAGTAATCTTGGCATAATTAGGAATGAAACGACGAAGAAAGTTTTCTTTCCCCTGCAAACTTTGCAACTGGCATAGTGTAGAAGGAGGAGGAAGATTAAGAATTGCCTCGAGCTTAATAGGATCTACTCGGATCCCTTGAC
>JASDQU010241446.1:31401-56982 GCA_032191745.1 Picea mariana
CTCTTGGAAAAGAACCATACCGATGGTATACTCTGAGGCAACAAGATAAAGAAAATAATCACGACTATAATCAGGATGAAAGAGAAGCGGAGCACGGGTGAGGGATAAATTCAAATCTTCAAAAGAATTGTTGGAAATAGAATCCCAAACTAACTCTGAATCTTTCTTTAATAGTCGGGTAAAACCACGAGTAATCTTGGCATAATTAGGAATGAAACGACGAAGAAAGTTTTCTTTCCCCTGCAAACTTTGCAACTGGCATAGTGTAGAAGGAGGAGGAAGATTAAGAATTGCCTCGAGCTTAATAGGATCTACTCGGATCCCTTGACATGAAACAATGAAACCTAGAAGACGGACAGATTCAACGCAAAAAACACATTTATGAGGATTTAAACGAATGTGATAGAACTGACAACGAACGAAAATTGCTCGGAGATTAGTGGGGTGATCAACTCGGCGTAAAGAATGAGCTGGTAAATCATCCCAATAGGGTTGAACGATATGATTTATATCGTGAAAAGCATAAGACATAGCACGTTGAAACGTCGCACCAGCGTTCTTATGACCGAAGGGAAGTTTCCTATAGGAAAAAGTACCCCAAGGACAAATAAAAGCAGTTTTATGTTGGTCGTCAGGAGCGATGTTAATTTGATTATAGCTAGAGAAACCATCCATGAGAGAGAAGATTTCACTTCTGGCACAATCATCGACAATCTGGTCGACAAAAGGGGTTGGAAAGTTGTCTTTTGGACAGGCTTTGTTAATATCCCTATAATCAACACATACATGAATACTGCCTCCTTTCTTATCAATCGGTACAGGTTTGGAAACCCATTCTGTCAGAGCCATGGGATAGATAAAGCCGGCTTTGAGATGTTTTTCAACCTCGAGTTTGATAGCCGCCACTTTGCGTGGGTGGACTAGACGTAGGCGCTGTCGGACAGGTTTAGCTCCAGGGTATGTCTTTATCTCATGGAAAACAATAGCAGGGTCGATACCAGGCATCTCTTTGTAACTCCAGGCAAAGATATCATGAAATTCTTTAAACAGGGAAGTATAGGTGACAATTTCATCGGGAGAACACGAAGCTCCAATATGAACATTTTCAACTATCCCAGGTTTAATGGATATGTCAATGGGAATCATGGGAGAGATATTACTGAGGTTCCCTTCGGCAAACACATCATGTGTAGATCTGGGAACGGTCGATATGACAACAACGGTCGACGAAGTCGAAATCCATTGGTAGTTCTTGAGAGTGTGTTGTTCCAAAAAGAGTATAGAACGATGATGCCCATCATCCCAAGGGGTGTCCTCCATGACGAACATGATCATCTTGTCAATGGGAAAGATGACACGGAAAGGATCGAGAGACAACTCAACAAGAGAGGATGTAGAAGGGGTTGTCGATTGAATGGCGTGATAAGTAGACTCAACTGGACTTAACGACATAACATCGCCGAAACGAGTGTGATCTCCAGGAGCAGGGACTATCCAAGGGTCGGAAGACACAAGAAGTTCATGGGGTATGGTGGAGATCATGTTAATAGAAGAAAATGACGAGCGTGGAACATCGGGTGGTGGTGGAATGGGGAAAGTACCCATTAACGAAGAGTCTTTTAAAAGGCCTACACCGACATTCGCGTAACCCAGTGGGGTTTTAGCGATAAACGGCACGTTGCCAGTACGAGTATCGGAATTAAAGAAGGCAATTTGGTCAACCGTAACAACCTTTTCTTGATGAGAAAATCGTACTACATGAAAAAGTGTTGACACAACAGTGCGCATAGAGTCTATCCAGCTATGACCAAGTAGAAGATTATAATCCAGGGGAGCATCAAAAACTTCCACTTCAACTTGGACTGTTTTACCTTCTAGAGTAACAGGCAATGATGGAAGGATGTCGTAAGGCTTAAAACCAGAGCCATTGAAGGTTTTCAAAGTATTTTGTGATTCATTTAAAGGAGGAGAGCCAATGGATTTCCAACAAGCAAAAGACATTACACACGTAGAGGCACCCTCATCGATAACAGTTCGACAAATATTCTTGTCGGCAACAACAACTTGTCTCTAAAACGCAAGCTGAGGGGGTAACCTTGGAATATGATATTCCAAGTCAAAGACTATAAAATTCGAATCTGTAGGATCAATTCCACCTATAGCTTTCAACAGAGCCCTTCGTTGTGCAGGACAAGACTAAAGGACTTCAAGGGCACACATCGCTCAAGGTGCTTGGGCCAGATCTTCGACAATACTATAGTTCTGGGCCGCATGAGCAAGAGGATTGAAAGCCGACTTCCACACAACACCCTTAGGGGGTCATACGACTGTATCAAGGCTCAGTCGTTCGAGATGAAGNATCGTCAACCTTCTCTTTAGATGGAGTATAATCTTTGTCTCTAGTTGTAATTACAATGTCATTCTTCTTAGAATCACCGATACACATCAAAACATATGATGTCATAGAAGTAGATGGTTGGTCATGGATGACCAACTGAGCCTGTTGTTGAGACGGGAAAGGTTGGGACAAGACTGCCGGCGTAGATGGTTTGGGTGTTCCTTGAAGGAACTTGGCGAACTCGACACATCGTGGACAATCCTTTGTGTAGTGATCATCACCACAGATAAGGCAAGGGTATCATGGTTTTCACTTATCCCGATCTTCAATAGGCGGAGTTTTGGTTTGCTCAGTTTGATTATTATTTTTTCTCTCCTTATTCTTGCCTCTCCCCTTTTTAGATTTATTTTTACTGGTCGGGGTAGATTGAACGGCGTTCACCTCAGAAGTTTTACTAGCGGGAGTGGCAAGAGACAGAGAATTTTACCGGCAGGAGTGGCAGGAGACGGAGATTCAGGGGTTGTATTTGAAACAATATGTGAGTGGGCATGGGTAGTACCAATCACCCCATCAGCTGCATGTGAGGCAGCTGGAGCAGTTGAAGTGCTGGAAGTACCAGGACGAGGTAATTCAGGTAGAAAATTGTAAAGTGTTCCCGTTTGTGAATAAATGAGATCAAGATATTGAGCACGACTGATAGCCTACTCTTCTGTAACAACACCACCCATGGAAATGTCTTTACCAATTTTGTTCACAAAATATTTCGTAAACCATTCTGCCAGTAACTGATCAAGGAGTTCAAGTTTGATGAGACGTCGTCTCCGTCGACACTCATGAATATGATCCGATATATGAGTGCCTTTAGTCTATTTGAAGGAAGTCAAAATCTCAGTCCCAGTGTCATAACGGATCGGTAACTGGTAATGTGTAAGGAAATCCATAGCTAGGGTGTTGAAATCAGAGAAGAAACCTCGTGGCAATTCAATGTACCACTTCGCAGTAGAACCGGTAAGGGTTTGTTGAAAAAGACGTAACCGAATAGAGTCATCCATCAATGAGTTGGATGAACACCATAGATGAAAATTCATAACATGATTGTTTGGGTCCTCTCCCACCTTGCCATTGAATTTAGGAATATCCGATGGAAGCTTTGCTAGAATAACGGGCCATTGGGGAGAGTGACGAATAGGATCATTTAGAATCTGAGACAAGTCTAGCAAATCCAAAGTATCAAGAAAAGGTAAGTGTCTATTCACCTACGGGTACTGGTGACTTTGGGGTGGAATCCCGGTCGGCAAACCAATAGGACCATATGCATTCTTCCCATAGTGGGAAGATCCCGGCTGATTCGGTGGTGGCTGGAGAGGATAGTAGTTCCAAAGATTGTAGCCTTGAGTTTGAGTAGGGACTTGAGTTTGAGTATTATGGCCCTGACCCCAAATAGGATTGGGTATACCTGGATATGGTTGGCCTATAGTAGGGACAGTTTGCTGCCCCCCATCATTTTGAGGAAAATTTTGTAGAACTTGATTCCAATACTGGGCTAATTTGGGAGGTATGTTTTGTCCAAAAGGTGAGGTCGGTCCTCCTATCATAGGTTGAGTTCCAACCAAAGGTTGTGTACTAACTGGATTGTGACCAGTAAGAGGAAATTGAACCGTACCACCCTGTCCACCAACGGGAATCTACAAGTTTGGTGTAAAGGATGGTATAGTTCCACTAGGATTAGGATTACCAGAAGGAAATTGAGGGAGTGTCGGGATAAAACTGGGAACATGATGCCCAGAAGGACCCTCAGGAGTACCAGATGGGGTTTGCGGAGGTTTTGGAACAATAGTATTCAACAAAGCATTCAACGTATGGTATCCTGGTGGTAGTGTCGGAATGACCTCAGGCATTCTCTGGGTATTGATAGGAGCAAGACTAGTTGTAGTAATTCCAGTTTGGACACTCGTAGTATTCGCGAGATGGGCCATCTCGGGAGGGAGGACAAAGTGATAAGTAGTAGTCACAGGTATATTCTCTGTCTCAGAAAACACCGGAGGGTTGATTTCATAGACTGTAGGTGACTCAGTACGAAAAAGGATCCTGCGGAAATTACCTGACCAAAAAGGATCTTGGCCTTCTATACCAGCTTCTCTAGAAGGCCCAACGGTTGATTCAGAAGATGTAACAACTACTTCTTCAGAAGAACTTAATCGCACAAAAGGTTGTTCACCACAGAGAATACGGTAGTCCTCTCTAGTATTGGTAATGCGAAAAGGTTCTAGAGAGTTAGTTGATTCTACTTGTGGTGTGGTGACAACTGGGACGTCACTCGGTTCCACGTGTGGTGGGGTAACAACTGGGACTTCACTCTGACGAGGAGAGCCCTCAGGTGTGCTGGTAGGAAAGGGTTGAGAATCGTCCAGATGTTCTGGAGATAAACCTTGCATTCTACGTGAACGTCGTGGGGGAGCAATTGTAAACAAGTAACAAGCTCCGCGAAGAAATTCTTATGATCAACTTCGAGAAACGAACAACATACACTAGTAAACAAAATCTAGAAAGCAATCACCAGGCAAACAAAACCTTCTAATTTTGAATCCATTAGTTGGTGATGAAATCCAACGTCGCAACAACGAGACGAGAAGGGGCGGGGCTAGGGTGGAAAATTTACGCTGACGACCTGCTTAATGGACTTACACACTGGTGCAAGCTCCCACACATAATCATGGGTATACCCTCCAAGGAGCCCGAGTGAGTTTGGTCAATGTCAATTCCAGGTACCGTGAAGACTGTTATCCACAATTTTGGTCATCGTGATGATGTTATGATGATGGGAAATCAAGCTCTTTACTAAGAACACTTTCCTGAGAAAAGTTACCTTTGTCTGCTTCCAGAAATCATACTTTTAAGGGAGGTGCGCAGGCTACCTATATATTTTCCTGCGAGAATGCCTGATTCTCGCAGGCTGCATTAAGCTAGACTGCGAGGGGTTCACACTGTACCTAACTATCAGGGTACGAACATCTTCCAAAGGAAGGAGAAAGATGAAGTTCTTGAGCCTTCTAGAAGGGAATATTCTAGAAGAATGAGTTGGCATTCGAATGGTTATCTAAGTACTGGCTTTCCTGATATCTTGGGATCATTTCCTATCCAAGTAACTAATCTATCTTCTCTTATATATTGAGGAGATTGCTCATGGAAAAGGTTAGAAGCAAACTAGCAAGAGATTGATTGGAGAATTAATGCAAGATTGTATGGAGGATTGATGCTACAGCAGCTAGAGACACCAGCAAGGTCATCAAAAGTGGTTGATTTTCTTCATGCATGAGCAAGTGTGTGTGTCAGAGCTAGGAGCCATCAAAAGGAGATCTACAACATCAAGGCTCAGGTTGTAAGTTTCACTTTATATCAATTTAATACAGTAATATGTCCCTTTCCCATAAAGATGATGTCACTTTATTACATAACTCCTTGATCATATGTATAGATTAGCTATTGAATATATTGATTTGCCTTCACTTCGATTGGTTTGTACTGTTGTGATCTGAATCGCACAAGAGAGTTGGAGCGAATCTTGGAACAACAGAGACTCAAGGAAGTGTTCATAAGGTATGTCGATGATCCTTGCCTCTTAGTTCATTCAATAGTCTAGATCTAGGGAAAGTGTATTATTTTGTCATGTTTTGTTCTAGATTCAGGTGGATCTAGGGAGATCGGTTTGTGTCCGCACTCACGGATTTATCCTGAAACAAAATTGGCGACTCCACTGTGGAACTATTCCCTTTTTCTTGATGGTTTTTGAGTTTTTCTATGGCCATTTTCTCTAGTTTCCCTATTCTCCTATTTTGTTAGTCTCTGAGTCTTCAGGATATCCTGATAGACTTGTTGGGTTCAGAACCCTGTTTGAATTTTTCTTTCATTTTCAAAATTTTTGTTATCTTCAGGAGTTCTCGCACTGCGTCTAACTGCAGCCTGCGAGAATCAGTCAAGTTCGCACCCTACATATAGGGTCCAGTGCGAACACCTCGCACCTTGCTATAAGGTGGCCTGCGAGAATCCTATCTTCTCGCACTGTGTTACACTGCTTGCCTGCGAGCAAGATTTTTGAAAATTTTGAAATTGAGTTTTGACTTTTTCAACTGCTCAGATCTGTTGAATTACATCTATTTGTCTTATTGGATCATTGATTTACATATCTCTTGCTTTAGTTTGCTTGCTTGAACAGATCTAGGGTTTCAAGGTTTGTCTTGTCTTTTGTAGCTTGACTTTCATTTCTTGGCTCTTATTGGCATTTTCATTCTCTCTGACTTCTAGAGTTGAGTGTGTCAGATTGGCTGAGAACCAGTGATTGGTTGAGAGTTAAGTGCTTTGTGTTTCTCATTTGCTTGTTGGTTCAAAAAAACGGTTTTGCATTGAGAAGACTCATCGGTTTTCTTTTTGTTTTTACTTTCGTTGAAAGAATTGATTGGGTTGTTTTTGTTTAAGTCTTTATGATTTGATTTTCTTTCCTCGTTAATCAAAGTTCTTTTTGGAAAGTGAACAACAAGGTTTCTTTCAAAATATTGTTTTTTGTATTTCAGAAAACATTGAAAATCAAATTTTTGAGTTTATTGAAGTATTTGAAAAAGACACATAGAGATTGTTCATTGATATATGATTGTTTGCATTGACGTTTGGAAGGAAATTGTGCATTGCATTGTAGTATTGAGATTGATTTAAAAAATTGTCTCTCTCTCCCATAAATAGGATTCAGGGAATGAAAAGTGTTATATTTCATCATTATCCTTGCATTATTTGGGTCAGAGTCATACAACATGAGTTTCAATTCCGTTACCTTTGAGTAAACAACAACTCTTAAAAACATTGTGTAATCTTAAAATTTATCTAGTAACTCTTTTCTAGGGCTCTTTTACACCAACATTTAGCTAGGCTAGTGCTTTGGAGTAGGAAGAGAGATACACTCTCCAAAATCTCAAAAAAACACAATAGCATCTTGAGTTAGGGAGTGTTAAATTCCATTTGCAAAATATTGTCCTGGGACGCCCTTCTAACACAAGGGTCAAGCACTAGGTCACATTGGTGTTGGCAGAGTTACTAACCCTGCTTTGTTGACATCAGTGTAGAGATTGCATGTATTACGGGGATCACTCCGAGGTATACCCACAATTATGAGTGGAAGCCTTTGAGTTGATTTCGGGCTAGATACCCTGCCCTTGCGTGTGGATCGGACTGACGACTGTTCCCCCAGGATGTACTGTTGTTTCTGGTGACCTTAGTGGCCTATCTCTCTAGGTTCTTACCCAAGGTGACTGTGGAGGGGAAAGTCTTCACGGTACCTGGAATCGATGTTGATCAAACTCACTCGGGCTCCTTGGAGGGTATACCCACGATTATGTGTGGGAGCTTGCACCAGGGCGTAAGTCTGTTAAGCAGGTCGTCAACGTAACTTTTCCACCTTAGCCCCGCCCCTTCTCATCTCGTTGTTGTGACGTTGGATTTCATCACCAACTAGTGGCTTCGAAATTAGAAGGTATTGTTTGTTTGGTGATTGYTTCCTAGATTTTGTTTACTAGTGTGTGTTGTTTGTTTCTCGAAGTTGACCATAGGAATTTCTTCGCGGAACTTGTCACTTGTTTACAATTTCTCCCCCACGGCATTCTCGTAGAATGCAAGGTTTATCTCCAGAGCATCTGGATGATTCTCAACCCTCGCCTACTGGTACACTTGAGGGTTCTCCCCATCAGACTGAAGTCCCGGTGGTTACTCCACCACATGGGGAAACTAGTGACGTTCCAGTTGTCACCACACTGCCTCCACAGGTAGAATGAACATACTCTCTAGAAGATTTTCGAATTACCAATACTAGAGAGGACTATCGCATTCGCCATGGTGAACAACCTTTTGTGCGATTAAATCCTTCTGAAGAAGCCGTTGTTACATCTTCTGAATCAACAGTTGGGCCTTCTCCCGGTGTAGTAGGCCAAGATCCTTTTTGGTCGAGTGATTTCCGACGAGTCCTTTTCGGTACTGAGTCACCTCTTGTCTACGAAATCAACCCTCTCGTGTCTTCTGATACAGAAACTACACCAGAGACTACTACTTATCGCTTTGTTCTTCCTCCCGAGATGGCTCATCTCACAAATACTACGAGTGTCCAAAACAAAATTACTGCAACTACTCTTGCTCCTATCAATACCCAACGAATACCTGATGTCATCCTAAAATTACCACCCGGTTACCATGCACTGAATGCTTTGTTGAATTCTACCAATCCAACACCTCCGCAAACCCTAGCCAGTTCTCCAGGTGGTCCTCCTTTTCCTGGGCATCCTATTCCCAGTTTTATTCTGACACTCCCTCAGTTTCCTTCTGGCAATCCTAACCCTAGTGGTACTGTCCCAACTGTTGCACCGAATCCACAGATTCCTGTTGGTGGACAGGGTGGTACGGTTCCTTTTCCTTTTCCCAAACACAACACAGTTACTATGCAACCTATGGTTGGCACACAACTTCCGAGTGGAACTATACCTACAGTAGGGGGACCAACCTCACCTTTTGGACAAAATATACCTCCTGAATTGGCCCATTATTGGAATCAACTTCTACAAAACTTTCCTCAAAATGCTGGGGGGTAGCAAACTGTCCCTACAGTGGGCCAACCTTATCTAGGGGTAACCAATCCTATTTGGGGTTCGGGTTAGACTACTCAACCCCAGGTCCCTACTCAAACTCAAGGTTTCAATCCTTGGGGTTACTATCCTATCCGTCCACCACAGAGTCAGCCTGGGCCTTCCCTCTATGGATAGTCTGCTTACGGTCCTACTGGTTTTCCGACAGGGCTTCCACCCCAAATCCATTAGTACCCGTAAGTAAACCAACAGTTTCCTTTCCTTGCTACTTTGGACTTGCCAGATTTGTCTAGGATTCTAAATGATCATATTCGTCACTCTCCTCAATGGCATGCTATTCCTGCTAAACTTCCATCGGATATTCCAAAATTCGATGGCAAGCCAGGAGAGGACCCAAATAATCATGTCATGACTTTTCATTTATGGTGTTCGTCCAACTCGCTGATGGATGAATCCATTTGTCTACGTCTTTTTCAACGAACCCTTACCAGTTCGGCTGCGAAGTGGTATATTGAATTGCCACGAGGTTTCTTTTCTGATTTCAACACCCTAGCTATGGATTTTCTCACACATTACCAGTTACCGATCTGTTACGATACTGGAACTGAGATATTGACTTCTTTTAAACAAACTAAAGGTACTCACATATTAGATCATATACATGAGTGGAGACAGAGATGACGTCTCATCAAACTTGAACTCCCTGATCAGTTACTGGTAGAATGGTTTACTAAATCGTTCGTGAAAAAAATTGGTAAAGACATTGCTATGGGTGGTGTTGTTACAAAGGAGCAAGATATAAGTCGCGCTCAGTATCTTGATCTCGTTTACTCACAAATGGGAACACTCTATGATTTACTGCCTGAACTACCTCGTCCTGGTACTTCCAACACTTCAACTGCTCCATCTGCCTCGCATGCAGCTGATGGTGTGATTGGGACTGCTCATACCCACTCACATTCCATTTCAACTATGACCCCTAAATCCACATCTTCTAATGTTCAAAATGCTCTGTCTCCTGCTCCTTCCACTGGTAAAACCTCTGAAGTGAACGACGTTCAATCTACGCCGACCGGTAAAAATAAATCCAAGAAAGGGAGAGGCAAGAATAAGGAGAGTAAAAATAATAATCAAAATGATCAAACTAAAACCCCTCCTGTTGAAGATCAGGATAAGCGCAAACCACGCAACCCTTGCCTTATCTGTGGTGACGATCACTACACGAAGGATTGTCCTCGACGTGCCAAACTTAATAAGTTCCTTCAAGGAACGCTGAAACCCTCTACGTCGATAGTTTTGTCCCAACCCTTCCCATCTCAGCAACAGGCCTCGTTGTTCATTCATGACCAACCCTCTACTTCTATGACATCATATGTTTTGATGTGCACCGATGATTCTAAGAACAATGACGTTGCCATCGCAACTAGAGCCAAAGATTATTCTCCATCTAATGAGAAGGTTGATGATTTACCTCCTGATTTGGTACAACCCTCTTCGTCGAATCCAGCTACGAATGGTCCTCTTCATCTCGAAGGACAGAGCCTTGATACAGTCCTATGAACCCTGAAAGGTGTCATTAAGAAATCAACATTCAATCCTCATGCTCGTGTGGCCCAGAACTATAGCGTTGTAGAATATTTGGTCCAAGCACCTTCAGCGATGTCTACCCTTGAAGTCCTTCAGTCTTGTCCTGCGCAATGAAGGGCTCTGTTGAAAGCTATAGGTGGAATTGATCCTACAGATACAAATTTGATAGTCTTTGACTTGGAAGACCATATTCCAAGGTTACCCCCACAGCTTGCGTTTCAGATACAAGTTGTTGTCTCAGACAAGAACATCTGTCCAACTGTTATTGATGAGGGTGCCTCTACGTGTGTAATGTCTTTTACTTGTTGGAAAGCCATTGTCTCTCCTCCTTTAACTGAATCACAAAATACTTTGAAAGCCTTCAATGGCTCGGGTTTTAAGCCTTACGGTGTTCTTCCCTCGTTTCCTGTTACTCTCGAAGGTAAGACAGTCCAAGTCGAAGTGGAAGTTTTCGATGCTCCCCTAGATTATAATCTTCTTCTTGGTCATAGCTGGGTAGATTCTATGCGTGTTGTTGTGTCAACACTTTTTCATGTAGTCCGTTTTCCTCATCAAGGAAATGTCGTTACGATTGATCAACTTGCCTTCTTTAATTCCAATACTCTCACTGGCAACGTGCCGTTTATAGCTAAAACCCCACCGGGGCACGAGAATGTCGAAGTCGGTCTTTTAAAAGACTCTTTGTTGATGGGTACTTTTCCCATGCCACCACCACCTGATATTCTACGCCCGTCAGTTGCTTCTATTAATATGATCTTCGTTGTTCCTCATGAGCTTACAATGTCTTTTGACCCTTGGATAGTCTCTGATCAAGGAGATCATCCTCATTTCAGCGACATCATGTTGTTAAGTCCGGTTGAGTCTACTTATCAAGACATTCAATCAACAACCCTTTCTACACCCTCTTTTGATGAGTTGTCTCCTGATCCTTTCCATGTCATTTTCCCCACTGACAAGACAATCATGTCTGTCATGGGGGGCACCCCTTGGAATATTGGTCATCATCATTCCAAGTTGTTTCTGGGACAACCTCCTTTTGAGAACTTCCGACCGATTCTGATTCCGTCGTCCATGGTTGTCGTCTCACCCGTGCCTGTCGTCCCCCCTGATCCCTTTATGGCAGGGGGCATCACCTTTATGATATGTCACCCTCCCTCGGACGGGGGGCATAGTTACAATGTTGTAGTCGTGGATCACTTTACAAGATGGGCCGAGGCGAAGATGACATTTGACAACCTTGGTATACCTTTGAGTGAACCCAGGCATGGGTTGCACTTGAAGAAGTATTATGCATAAGTTATTTGTGCACAAGTACTTGTATTTTTATGTATCATACTGTGGGTGTGTTACTTTAGTTTACTTTTGACGTTATCTGGTCTCTGCCCTTACGTCACATTATGTTTGATTACCAGATGTCGAAGTACTCGCTACCTATATTGTCTTCGCTGATGGTGCTAGCCATAGTACTCGAAACCTAGCTTCCGCTGCATGGGCAATCTATGACCCAACCAACGAGCTTATATCTTTACAAGGTGTATGTTTTGGCCGAGCAATCAACAACATCCGAGCAACCAACAACATCGCAGAGTATAGATCCGTTATTGAGTTATTGGTGGATGCTATTTCTCTCGGAATTCGTCGTTTGGTTGTGCGACTTGACTCGCAGCTTGTAGTACTATAGCTAAGTAATGTTTACTCTATTCGAAGTCCTACTTTATTAAGGGTATATTTTCAGATTTGCCTCTTGGAATGGTATTTTGATCACATTGAATATCAACATATTCCTAGATGTCTTAATACATTAACAGATGCTTTAGCTAATTATGTATTGGATAGGCATTTAAATCATTTATAAATCAAACACAATTACAATTCACACAATGTAAAGTAAACTGGTAGAAGCCGTCTGTATATATATAATGATCAAAAGAGTTTGTTTTTAAAAAATGTTTGTCCGAAGACCAAAATATCAAAAATTGAAGCTCCTGGCTTCTACATAGTGACGTCACGGATGACGTTCATGGTAACACACTATTTCCCTTACTATCCTGCGGAGCAGTCGGGCCATGGCTGCTGAAACTCCCACAGTGTGACGCTGATCACGTCGTGGAACTTCTTCCAGAGTCATATCTGGAATATCTGATGTTAGGCCTTCTAGGTTCTACTCCACGATCTGGTAATCCTCGGCATACTTTGGTAATACTACTGTTGCTTCTCCTCATCGTTGAATAGGAGAACTGTCGGCAGGTCTATACGGTCCAATGTCTGTGTTATCAACAAGTATTTTGGTGTTAGTCTTCAGATAAATCTATAAATCAAAAACATTTAAATATGATAAAAAATTCAAAAACATTTAAAAACAACAAATTTGTGTACTTCTTACCGAGGTCTCCCCACTGAGAATCCTCAGGAAGTGCTAGATCCAGATCCCCTCTGAAATCCAACCCGGCATATGCGTATTCGTCCACCATTAGCATCTGGTTCTGCAACCAGTCAAAGAAAATATCGTCATATTTGACGATAGGTCTTGCTACATGTCAGGCCATGAGCCGACACCATCGCAACATCCTCGGATCCCTAGGACTCGGAAAGTGCCACTCAGCCTATAATCGAAGCACAGGGACCCTCTCTAGGAAGAAGGACACTAAAAAAGACCCATATCCAAACTGTTTCAGATCTCCACGCCTGCACTTAGTCAACTATTTTTTGATATTGCGTAATACTGCGTCAGCCTAGTTAAATACCAGGGGCTCAGTACACTCGATGGTGTACTGGAAATAGCTCTGCAAAGACATATGTGGAGTGGCACTTCCAACCATCCGAGAAATGGTAAAGAGAATAGTGTGGAGAGTTAAGTCAGTTACTCCCCAGATTGCCACTTTCCCTTTCTTTCTTTCGGCCTCAGGTACGCAGTACTGGTTGCAATATTCACTCATTTTTAACCTGCATGCTCTGTTGTCGGTCAATCTGACATAGGACCCACGCCTGGATAATCCGGTCAATAAATATATGTCCTCGATGTCAATAGTCAATGTATGAGCTCCCACAATGAAAACTTGCTGGTCCGGATCCCACATTCGGACTAGGTACTCCAGTAATCGAACTTGGGCTCTCATGCCCGGGATACGAAAGTATTTTAAGAGACCACAGTCTCTTAGTGCAGTTATGGTGGGAGGATGGTTTTCAGAATTGGCATTATCCTCCTCGTTCTCTCATTCCCGCCACTCTAGCACCATGATTGTGGCTATTTACCTACATAAGAAACATACAAACATGGTTAATGATCTTATTCATGAAATACAAATTTTCTATTGGCTAAACGTTGCATAAATTTTTGAGTTCTGCACTGTTCGTAGGTGCCCTACTATGCACAGTGCGAACTTCTCACAGGCAGCCTATGGAACACCTGCGAGAATGAGTCATTTTCGCAGGTCTCGTATGGGCCACCTGCGAGAATGCCTCCACACGAATAGGGTTCAAAAAACTAGTTTAAAACTGAACTTTTTACCAATGAAATCGAATTTTTAAACCATGAAAAGATCAGGAATGAAGTACTTACCAAGATGATGTTGACGGCTCATCAAATGATCACTTGTAGCTCCCAAAAATCGACACCGAATGCAGAGGGTAAAATGAGGGTTTTTGGAACTCAATGGTAAAAGTGTGAAATGATATAGTAAATTTTGTTATTTACTCTTTTTAATTACTTTTTACTATATCAAATGTGGGTTTTTTACATTTATTTATCATGTAAACCTAATCACTAATGTAGAAATGAGTGAAATGACTTATAGGTACGAAACATGGATGATTATGGATAGAATTTTTACCTAGTGTGGTGTGATTTTGATTGTTTGTTATGGTTTTGACATAAAACCTCGAGCGCTTTTTGTCCGTTCTTGCGCTTGTGAAAAACATAAGAACGTGACCGAGCGTCGTTTTATCACTTTTTCGAGCTCGTTGTGGTTATACGAAAAAGAAACCCCCTTGAAGTTTTCTTTAAGCTCTTTTCAGACTCTCTAAATATGAAAAGATTGCCGAGCGATCTTGTTGTTTTCACGCTCGCTAAAGTATTTGAAGTATGCGTCCTTCGAGCGATAGTTTAACCCTTTTTCAGTCTCGTTGGACTATTGTACGAAAAAGGAACTGAGAGAGTTCTCTTTTAAGTGTTTTTCCCAACTCTATAATCTTGAAAAACCTTCTAGTTTACTATCTCTGGACTCGTTAAACAAACATTGACAGACCCATGATGGGACCGAACCACTCCTTCCTAGGGTTCGTTAAAAATACTCCAAGGTACTCGTCCGAAGGATGAGCTTATATCAACAAGCATATGTGATCCTCTTCAAGCTTGCGTAAAAATAAAGAGGTAATTTCCAGAAATGGTGGGGGGGAATTTGGGAAAGGGATATGTTTCATTTGTATTGATTGGCAGTAAGTGTCACTCTTGAACATGACACCCCCTATTCATCATTCACATCCGGTTTGGGAAATCCATTTGTATCTCATTCGATTTGATAACAAGGTCTTTCCATGTGTCATCTTTGAGTCAATGCTACCAAATCATTGGTCATGTCGTTCATATGTTCAAGAGCAGTCGATTTGAAACCTCTATTGAGTCAGCCATCTACAGTTATCCATTCCTTCTGTGTCGGCCTTCCCTGTGTCCAAAGTCCAATTGCCACATACTTTGTTTCACTTTCAAACTCAGTTACTCATTTCGTGTCATTGATGGGGGATACATCAAGGCCCTCTTGTGATGATTTTTGTTCCATCGACTTCAACACATTATCTGGAATCAAGACTTAGAAATTATTCAGTACCTTGGAGCTTGCATGCCTCAATGGAAAGTTTCCTCACTTTCGACAATGGGTTTACATCATTGACCCATGATCGAAATATTCCATCGATTGTTCGACATCAACTCATTTATTCACAGTCGGTGGATTGTACTATAGTACCTTGGGAGTCATTGACATCAATGGTGATTTCCCTCGCACTTGTTAACGGTTACATCAATGACCTGTAATCAAGTGGTTTCTACCATGTTTGACTTCAACACATGTAATCACATGGTTAGATTCGTACTATGGGCAATGAGATTGAAGACCCTAGATATGATCTTTGTGATCCAGGTTGTGATGGAGTATGTATAATTTGCGACACATAGATCCACTATGTATGTTTTGTGGCTATGTCGTATTAATTGGAAATTTGTCGCATAGATCCACAGTGTATTCAGGTGGCTATGCTATATTGTGACGACATGGATCCACAGTGTATTATTGGTGGCCATGACCTCTATTTATGATATCATCAGTCTGTGATCTGAGTATGGGAATGCCTACCTCAGCAATTGGTATACATGATATTCCGTCGATGCTTGGGCGTTTGCAGGTTTCCGATTAGATGTGATTTTGGTTCTTGACACACACATGCAGCTTACAAAGTCTATCGACTGTCACTAGTTCCACTCTCAGACTTTGGGGGGCATTCTATTATCCACAATTTTGGTCATCGTGATGATGTTATGATCATGGGAAATCAAGCTCTTCACTAAGAACACTTTCCTGAGAAAAGTTACCTTTGTCTGCTTCCAGAAATCATACTTTTAAGGGAGGTTCGCAGGCTACCTATATATTTGCCTGCGAGAATGCTTGATTCTCGAAGGCTACATTAAGATGGACTGCGAGGGGTTTGCACTGTACCTAACTATCAGGGTGCGAACATCATCCAAAGGAAGGAAAAAGATGAAGTTCTCGAGCCTTCTAGAAGGGAATCTTCTAGAAGAATGAGTTGGCATTCGAATGGTTATCTAAGTACTGTCTTTCCTGATATCTTTGGATCATTTCCTATCCAAGTAACTAATCTATATTCTCCTATATATTGAGGAGATTGCTCATGGAAAAGGTTAGAAGCAAACTAGCAAGAGATTGATTGGAGAATTAATGCAAGATTGTATGGAGGATTGATGCTACAGCAGCTAGAGACACCAGCAAGGTCATCAAAAGTGGTTGATTTTCTTCATGCATGAGCAAGTGTGTGTGTCAAAGCTAGGAGCCATCAAAAGGAGATATACAACATCAAGGCTCAGGTTGTAAGTTTCACTTTCTATCAATTTAATACAGTAATATGTCTCTTTCCCATAAAGATGATGTCACTTTATTACATAACTCCTTGATCATATGTATAGATTAGCTATTGAATATATTGATCTGCCTTCACTTCGATTGGTTTGTACTGTTGTGATCTGAATGGCACAAGAGCGTTGGAGAAAATCTTGGAACAACAGAGACTCAAGGAACCGTTCATAAGGTATTTCCATGATCCTTGCCTCTTAGTTCATTCAATAGTCTAGATCTAGGGAAAGTGTATTATTCTGTCTTGTTTTGTTCTAGATCCAGGTGGATCTAGGGAGATCGGTTTGTGTCCGCACTCACGGATTTATTCTGAAACAAAGAATTTCCTCTCCACAGTCACCTTGGGTAAGAACCTAGAGAGATAGGCCACTAAGGTCACCACAAACAATAGTAAAGTTTGGGGAAATAGTCGTCAGTCCGATCCACACACAAGGGGAGGGTATCTAGCCCGAAATTAACTCAAAGGCTTCCACTCATGATTGCGGGTATACCTCGGAGTGACCCCCGTAATACGTGAAATCTCTACACTGATGTCAACAAAGCAGGGTGAGTAACTCTGCCAACACTAATGCGACCTAGTGCTTGACCCTTGTGTTGAAAGGGCTTCCCAGAACAATATGTTACAAATGGAATTTAACACTCCCTAACTCAAGATGCTATTGTGTGTTTTGAGATTTTGGAGAGTGTATCTCTCTTCCTACTCCAAAGCACTAGCCTAGATAAATGTTGGTGTAAAAGAGTCCTAGAAAAGAGTTACTAGATAAATTTTAAGATTACGCAATGTTTTTAAAAGCTATTGTTTACTCAAAAGTAACGGAAGTGAAACTCATGTTGTATGACTCTGACCCAAAAATGTAAGGATGAGAATGAAATGTATCACTTTTCATTCAATGAATCCTATGTATGGGAGAGAGAGAAATTTTTCCAAATCAATCTCTGAACTACAATGCACAATTTCCATTCAAATGTCAATGCAAACAATCATTAATCGAATGAAAACTCTCTATATGTCTTTTTCAATACTTCAATAATCTCTAAAATTTGATTTTTCAATGTTTTCTAAAAGACAAAAACAATTTCTTGAAAGAAAAACTTGTTGTTCACTTTCCAAGAAGAACTCTCACTATGCCAATGAGAATACAAAAATCAAATCAATGAACAAGCAAATAACAACCCAATCAACTCTTTCAACGAAGGCAAAAATAAAGAGCAAGCCAATGAGTCTTCTCAATGCAAATGAAAATGTTCTTTCAAACCATAAACAAATAAGAAAACCAAGAAAACTTAACTTTCCACCAATCACTGGATCTCAACAAATCAAACACATTCAGAATCTGAAGTCAGAGAGAATGGTTTTACCAAGAAGAGTCAAGAAACGAAAGTCAAGCCACAAAGGGCAAGAAAAGCCTTGAAACCCTAAAGCTATTCACACAAGCAAACTAAAGCAATAAATATATCAATCAGAGGTCCAAGAAACCCTTAAGAGGTATTCCAACTAATCTGGGCAGTTAGAACAACCAAAACTCAACTTCAAAATTTTTGAAAAAGACTGTTCGCAGGCAAGCAGTAATACACAGTGCGAGAATCTATGATTCTCGCAGGCAACCTTTTAGCAAGGTGTGAGGTTCTCGCACTGAACCCTATGAGAAGGGTGCGAACCTAACTAGTTCTCACAGGCTGCAATGAAGTGCAGTGCGAGAAGTCCTAAATATGACAAAATTTTTGAAAATTGAAGTAAAATTTCAAAAAGCTTCTAGACTCAGAAGGTCTATCAGGATATCTTGAAGACTCAGAGACTGATAAAACAAGAGAAATATGAAACTAGAGAAAATGGCCACAGAAAAATACAAAAAGCCACCAAAAAATGGGATTATCCCTAGTGGAGTCGCAAATTTTGTTTTAGGATTAATCTGTAAGTGCGGACACAAACCGATCTCCCTAGATCCAACTGGATCTAGAACAAAACAAGACAGAATAATACTCTTTCCCTAGATTTCTACTATTGAATGAACTAGGAGGAAAGAATCATGAACATACCTTATGGTCACTTCCTTGGGTCTTTGTTGTTCCAGTTTCTCTCCAATGCTCTTGCGCAGTCCAGACCAGGAAAGCTCAAACCAATCGAAGTGAAAACAACTCAATACATTCAACAGTTAATCTAAGTATATGATCAAGGAGTTATACAATAAAGAAGACATATCTTTATGGGAAAGCGACATATTACTGTATTATATTGATATAAAGAAAAGAATACAACCTGAACCTTGATGTTGCAAACCTCCTTTCGATGACCCTTGGCTCTGACACACACACTTTCTCACTTGTATGAAGAAGATCAACCACCTTTGATGAACTTGCTGGAGTCCTCTAGCTCATGTAGCATCAGTCCTTCACACAATCTTTCACTAATTCTCTAATATATTCTTAACCTTGTTTTCTTCTAACCTTTTCCATGAGAATCCCCTCAATATATAAGAGAGAATGAATTAGTTACTTGGATAGGAATGATCCCAAAATATCAAGAAAGCCAGTACTTAGATAACCATTCGAATGCCATCTCATCCTTCTAGAAGATTCCCTTCGAGAAGGTTTGAGAATTCATCTATTTCCCTTCTTTAGAATGTGTTCTCACCCTAGTAGTTAGACACAGTGCGAACTTCTCGCACCCTGGCTTAAAGCAGCCTGCGAGAATAATACATTCTCACAGGCAAATGTATTGGTAGCCTGTGAACCTTCCTCAAAACTGTGATTTCTGGAAAGAGATAAAGGTAAATTTTCTCTGGAGAAAGTTCTAATGAAGAGATTGAGTACACTATAATCAATACTTCATCATGAAGACCAAAATCATGGATAACAGTTATGGCCTTACGAAGTTGAAGGACCCTCATATGTCATCTAGAAGCCCCAAAAGGTCAAAGTAGTCAAAGTGGTTTAAGAGATTTTAAAAGGTAAATAATAAATTGAAGTGATGAGTGTATTATAATGCAAAGTGAATACAAAATAAATTATTTCAATAATAAATTTAATGGAGAAATTAGAAGTGGACCCAACCGTAAAATAAGGAAAGTGGGCGAAGTGAGCTAGAAGATGTTTTTAAGGAAGCTACTTAGAGAGTATAAATAAGAGGCAAGGCTCTCTAATTTGAATCAAACTTGAGCATATTGAATATCTATATGTTTATGAGGTAACCAAGGATATATAAACTAGAATTATGAGTGAAGGTGAAGAAAATAAGGCCGAAATGCAAGGAAGGATAAATTCTTTTGATGGTGCTTTCTAAGGTATGTTATTTACAGGTCATCTCACCATTTTCGCTATAATTTTTTTTCTATAATGATTCAGACCGTGAAATTGCTACGAAAGTGAGAAAACATATCCAAGTATCTGTGGTAAATAATTCATCTTCTGGTTCGTTGTATTTTGGGAGTTACACTCCGTGGAAAATAGGGTTTGTGGCCAATCCTGAAACTAGTCAAAATCAGGTGTTTCGGGTAAAAATGTCATAACTTCTTCATAACAGATCCAAATTTAGTGAGACAAAATGTGTTGGTTAGGGTACAGCCTATAGTATTGTTTTTAATAGTTTTAGATCAATTCATTAAATATTTTTTGCAGGGCACGCTCTACAAGGTTTCTCTCTAGAATAAGCCAGAATTCAGCAAGGTATACCATTTTTGTTGTAACTCCTTTTCTAAGAGGTTCCAAGTAGTGAAACTTGGAGGAATTGCATAAAACACACTGAAGAACATTTTTTATCAGTTTCATATCTTTATACACTACAGCTTCAAATTTATGATTACTTCAAGTTAGGGTTGTTGACTAATCCAAAACTAGGCATGTGAAACTAAAGAAAAGTTTGATGAAAATGCTAGTCTCTTGTTTTTAAAGTCAAGGAAGGTTTGCAGGAATGTGATCATATACACTAGGTCTATTAAAGAGCTACAAATAATATTTGGATGATGAAATTGATGATGGATTTTGGTTGTGGTACATGTTGAGTACATGGTTGAGACAAGTAGTTGATGAGTTGGCGCGCATAAATGAGGTGTATAGTTGATGATGTTGGTACATATTGATGAGTCATAGTTGATGAGTAGTTGACACATGATTGGTAAATACTTTCTACATGGTTGGATGCACTTGATTATGGTACAGGTTGATTACAGATTGGTGCATGGTTGATGCACTTGTTTATGGTACATGTTGATTACAGGTTGAGGTACAAGTTGATGCATGGTTGATGCATGGTTCAGATTTATTGGTACAGGTTTACAACGGTATATCTCACAGTGATAGTGTGACAGTGGTTCCTTCATTATACTTCTACTTCAGAGTAGCAAGATGGGGCAAGGATAGGTGGTTGTAGCTGGAGAACATTGGGGGTCGTAGCCTCCTTCTGGATGTAGCCAGATAATTGGTGATTTGGAGCTTCCCTCAGGATGTAGCTTGAGAAACTAGGGGGTTGGAGCCTCCTTCCAGTTGCAGCTGGAAAACAAAGGAAGTTGGTGCTTCCAATGAATGTAATTATTCAAGACATATAAGAAAAAGCATTATGTGGTTTTCTCTCGATTTGGGTTTCCACATAAAACACTCGTGTATTGTGTATCTGTGTGATTGTTTATTTATTACTGCTCATTATTGGATAATAATTCTACATTGATATAACAATTGAAGAAAAATGATTATAATTACAATATTAGTGATTCAACCCCCCTCTCAGTAATCCAACAATTGTTATCAAAGCAAGTTCCTTCATAAATTAGTTTAAACACTGAAAGGTAGATCATGGAGAGTACCAACTCATATAAAATGGAATACCACAGTTTGATGGACAAAAGTATGTTTTTTGGAGCATAAGGATGAAGACATAAATATAGGCACAGGGATTTCAAGTTTGGCAATCAATTGTAGATGGATACACAGCAATAGCAGTTCCACCAACAAATGACAAAGCAATGAAACTCAATGAGAATAATTCCAAAGCCATAAATGCACTTTTGAATGGTCTCAATGATACAATATTCACCAAAGTTGCACATTGTAAATCTACTAAAGATATTTGGGACAAGCTTCGAAATATTTATGAAGGAGATTCAAAAGTCAAAGCAGCAAAGCTTCAAACTTACAGAGGTCAGTTTGAACAACTAAAAATGAAGGAAGATAAAGATATTGCAGCCTACTTCTTACGAGTTGATGAAACAATGAATGCAATCATAGGATTGGGAGAAGAAATCAAAGAATCTGTAATTGTTCAAAAGGTACTAAGATCTCTTCCTATGAGATTCAACCCTAAGATATCAGCACTAGAAGAAAGATTGGATATAAACTCAATAAGAATGGACAAATTTCATGGAATCTTCAAATCATATGAGATGAGAATTGAATAGGAAAATCCAGATTTAAAAGAAGAAGGCTTCAAAGCATCCAAAAGATCAAAGAAAAAGAAAAAGGAACAAGAAGAATATAGCAACAACAACGACATCTTGGAAGATGATGAAGAAGTGGCCAACTTCGTCAAAAGAATGAACAAGGGAACCAATGGTAGGTACAGGGGTAAGCTTCCTTTAATTTGTTTTAATTGTGATGGTATTGGTCATTTTGATAACAAATGTCCTCATAAGAAAAAGAGAAATGATGAAGGTTACTCAAAAGGTAGACAAACATATAAAGGTAAAAGAACTACAAAGAAAGTTTTCAAGAAAAACTTTTGCACCAAAGAAGACATCTCATCATCAGATGAAGATGAAGCCAGTGATAGTGAAACAGGGAGAGTTCTATTCATGGCAGTAGAAGACTCTGATAAAGAAGAATTCGAAGAAGAATATGAAGAAGAAACTGAAGAGGCAGAAGTTAACTTTCGAGAAGAATTAATGAGTTCCATAGAAGTTATCAGAAGAGAAAATAAGAAAAACAAGAAACTACAAGCAGAACTAGATAAGAAAAAAGGCACTCAAAAACTAGAACAAATGATCACAAAAATTGAAGGTTCAAATAGAAGAAGATAAAATAATTGAAGAAGCACTCAAAGAACAGCTAGAAGGAAAAGACAGGATCATTGGAAACCTGGAAGCAAAGATTGTCACACTAAGAAAGGATATTCAAAAGAAAAATATGTAGAATAGCTCAAAAGTTCTGGATGACATTATCAACAGTCAAAAATCTTATCTTGACAAGTCCGGACTTGGATATAATCAGACAAAAAAGGGATCATGCTCCAAAACAA
The DNA here is from genome assembly GCA_032191745.1 of Picea mariana. NCBI lineage: Eukaryota > Viridiplantae > Streptophyta > Pinopsida > Pinales > Pinaceae > Picea > Picea mariana. The sequence goes on from JASDQU010241446.1 coordinate 54,307, forward strand.
CAGAGAAAGAAACAAATCCAAAAAGTTATGCTAAAACAATCAAAGGGGATAAAAAGATATACAAGGAAGATTACAGGGACACTCCTCCACTGAGAAGATTCATATTTCAGAATCAACAACAGATAGATAGGCCTCAAGAAGAAGAAGGATTCATAAAATCACCTCCTTTCATAATATCTTCAACTACCAGGTATCAAACTATATTTTTTGGTTTATGTTATGCATGTAATAATTTTGGACATAAAGTTGTAAATTGCAGAGATAACAACATGAACAATAACTACTTTGAGAGCCATGCACAAAGAGGTTATTCAAGAAGACCTAGTGAAACACAGAGAAGAAGTTACAACAGGTTTGAATCTTTGAGCACTGAAGTGGAATGTTACAAATTTAACAATTTTGGACACATGGCCAAAAATTGCAGAATGACAGTCCCTCCTAAAGAACCTCAATAGAGTCACAAACAAGAACCTCAGAAAATGACATGGATAAGAAAGCAAGATCAGTATAGAAATGAAGAATGCGCAGTCTCTCTACAAGCTAAATAAAAGAAGCGTGGTTGGTATGTTGATAGTGGATATTCAAAACACATGACAGGTGATAGAGACAAGTTTCTTACATTACAAAAGGAAGAGATGGATCAGTATCCTTTGGAAATGATGATTCATCCAAAATCATTGGAAAAGGCATAGTCCAAATTGGGAACAAGAATGAAAAGGCAGAAAATGTTCTACTAGTAGAAGATATGAAACATAATATTTTAAGTGTGAATCAAATGTGTGACCAAGATCATAAAGTTACTTTCGATTCACAAAAGTGTGAGATAAGAAAATAAGGTTCAGGGAAATTGGTCGCTACAGCTGCAAGAACTTCAAGCACCATATATGTGTTAAGCGAAATTGGAAATGAAAAGTGTTGTCTAGGAAAGGAAAATCAAAGTTGGCTATGGCACAGAAAAATGGGTCGCATGCACTTTGATAACCTTGTCAAAACCTGCAAAAGAGAAGCAGTCAGATAAATGCCCCGGATCACAAAACCAACCAAAACTTTATGCAAGCATTGCCAACAAGGAAAGAAAACAAAGACCAGGTTCAAATCAAAGAAATATTCAACAAAAAAACCACTGGAAATTGTGCATACTGATCCAGTTGGACCAACTACAACAAAAGGCTTAAAAGGTGAGAGATACTTTATGTTATTAGTTGATGATTATACAAGAATGACTGTAGTTTTCTTTTCTCAAGAACAAATCAGAAGCTTTTGAAAATTTCAATATCTGCAAGGAAATGGTTGAAAATGAGATGGATTCAAGAATCAAATTCTTAAGATCGGATAATGGAGGAGAATTCACCTCAAATGAATTTATGGACTATTGCAGCATGTTAGCACTCTGTAATTTGCCCAAGGCTGTGGAGGCAGTCACAGAGGCAACATCAAAACCGCTTCAAATCAGGGATCTATCCCTCCAAGACTCAGAGAGGGATCTCTCTGTCAAATCTAGATTTGTTTGAAATAGGATATTAGGCTAGTTATGCAGAACAAGGTTTGTTTTTTTTTATTTGAGGTGTTTGGCTGAATGATTTCTTTAGAATCCCATTGGGCTATGGGGTCTGTGTCAAAACTTAAGGTCAGATAAACATCTTTTAAAGGGATTCTTCATAGGGCGAGATAGCCAAGATACTGGATCGATTAAGATAAAATGTGATGGAAAGATAGAACAAGTGAGAGGTTCATTTAAGTAAAGAAGCATTCAAGAATTTCTTTGACTCAAAATCAAAAGAATAACATGCAGACTGATAAAAGGCCAGATATAGAGTACCCGAGGTAAATTATGTTCTTTAACTTCCTTTTAACAGTTGAAATTAGAAAACAAGGTGATAACAGAGTAAGAAAACATTAACATAGAAAGAAAAACATCACCAATGTCCAGACGCAAGAATCATGTGCACCAATTCCTTTGTATTACTGGTGGATCTAAAAAATTACAGAGAACAACCTTTCTGGGTGCAATGATCAACCCCTTTTACATTAAAATCATCTGAATAAATAGGAGAGATCCCCCAACAAGTTGTGTAAGTCATTTTTAACCACCTTGGCAAAAAATAGCCACAAATCCCCAAAAATCCAGAACTGCAAATTTGGTCGAATTTGCTGAAAATAGGGGTACGCTCAGTCATTGATTTATCCCAATCAATGACACCTATGAAACAAATGAAGGATTTTATTGTATATTATCTTGTCTGGAGAACAAACCTCCTTCAGTTTCTCAAATTTCGATTCCACCTCGCCAAAACAACTCCATCAAAATCAGGATTGTAACAGGAAAAACCAGAAATCCAAAAAATGAGACTGAAAGACAACCTCGATTCTCCCAAATGGTGGCACCTTTGAAAAAATGGGGTGAGGTTTTTATTATTCATCCCGTTATGAAAAAAAACCTCTTTCTGGTTTTCAAATTTCATCTTCTTCTTCCCAGAATCCGCTTCGCAATATGAGGTGTCAAAACTAGAAAAACGACGGTTTTGTGAAAATGGGGGAGGGCGGTTTTGGAGAGGTAAGTGGTATTCCAGACCACCCTTGAGGTGGTAAGTGGTATTGGGAGGGAGGGATCTCAAATAAATTGGAGGTGACAAGTGTCCCTCCCAATACCACTATTCCGAACTCCCCCCCCCCCCC
>JASDQU010241446.1:57032-75656 GCA_032191745.1 Picea mariana
ACGGGGGGGGGGGTCCGGAATTTTTTATGTCCGTGGATTTGTTTTATTTGGGGATAAGTGCATAAGGTGCACTCTATGTTTTTAATTTATTTGTTTTTTTATTTTTGTTTTATTTAATAAATTTTAATTTGTTTTAATGTTTTTCTTTTTTTATATATTTTTGTATTTACGTTTTATTTTGTTTTTGTATTTACGTATTGTTTTATTTTGTTTTTGTTTATTAGTTTTCATTTTTAATGCACTTTTTTATTATATTGTATTTTATTTGTTTTGCATTATGTTTTATTTAATATATATATTAACTTATATGTTTATTATTTTATAAGTTTTTTTTTTTGTTAATATTATTATATTGTTATTATTATTATTTATTATTAATGATTATTCTAACAAACTAACCTAATTATTAATTAATTGATTGATTAATAACTAGTCTAGCATATTTTAATTAATCTAAAATTATTAATTAATCTAATTAACTTGTTTTATTGCTAACACTATTAAATTATTGTTCTTTTTAGCCTAAGTTTGTTTATTCATGGAGGGGAGGCGAGCAAGAAGTAGCCACCGCGACAAATGGGAAAAGCGAGTAAGTGGCACAACTATGGATGAAGGATGCAGCAGGGTGATGGAGGATCGAGCAAAATGGATGGAGGGGAAAAAGGAAACAATTGAGAGACCAGCAAGACAGATGTCTTCATCACTGGGCAACGCCAAAAAGCAACTGAAGAATCGAGTTACCTATGATTATAGGACCCTAACACAACAATCATGGAATAAAAAGACAATTCTCCATCGCTAGGACACCTCAACAGAATGGAGTTGTTGAAAGAAAGAACAGGACAGTACAAGAAATGGCTCGAACAATGATAATGGATTCAAAGTTGACAGATATCTTTTGGACACAGGCAGTGCATACATCAGTTCACATTCAAAACAGGGTAATGCTCAGAAACAACACTGATAAAACTCCCTACGAGCTATGGAAAGGAAGACCAGCAAATGTGAAGCACTTCAGAGTTTTTGGAAGCAAATGCTAGATCAAAAGAGAAGATGGCAGAATGGGAAAGTTTGACTCTCGTGTGAACAAATGAATACTTGTTGGTTACTCAAGTACAAGGAAAGCATACAAGTGTTACAAGCTAAGATTAAACAAAGTTGTGGAAAGCATCAACGTAACATTTGATGAAACAGACATACCAGAATCAAAGAAAGAAGAAAACAAATCAATGGAACAACTTTTTGAAGAAGAAGATGAAAAATAAGAAGAAGAGGAAGATGAAGATGAAGAGAATCCGACAGAAGTAGAAGAGAAAGTTCAACAAGTATCTCCAAAGACACCTGGCAAACGAGTAAAGAAGAATCATCCTTCAGATCAGATTATTGGAAACAAAGATGCAGGAGTTGAGACTAGAAGAAAAATCCATTCACCAAAACAAACACACCTAGCACTCTTATCTACAATTGAACCAAAATGTTTTGAAGAAGCCAGCAAGGATGAATTTTGGAATAAGGCCATGGATGAAGAATTGGATCAAATAGAGAAAAATGACACTTGGGAATTGGTTCCAAGATCAAAGAATAAGAATGTGATCAGCACAAAATGGGTTTTCAGGAATAAATTGAATGAAGATGGATAGGTTACAAGGAACAAAGCTAGATTGGTGTGTAAAGGATATGCACAGATTGAAGGAATCGACTTTGAAGAGACATTTGCCCCATTTTCCAGAATGGAAGAAATCCGTTTTCTTTTAGCTTATGCATGCTCCAACAATGTTAAAGTATATCAGATGGATGTAAAATCAACTTTTCTAAATGGGGAACTTGAAGAAGAAGTCTACATTGAACAACCAGAAGGATTTCAGTTGTCAGAGAACACAGACTATGTGTGTAAATTAAAGAAGGCCTTGTATGGTCTAAAATAGGCTCCTAAAGCATGGTACTCTAGACTGGATAAGTATCTGCAGTAGGCAGGGTTCAGAAAAGGAAGTGCAGACAACAACCTCTACATCAAGGTAAGTCAAGGTAATATTTTATTAATTGAAGTTTATGTTGATGATATTATTTTTGGTAGTGATGATGACAGGTTAAACCAGAAATTTGCAAAAGACATGCAAAATGAATTTGAAATGTCGTTACTTGGAGAACTATCCTTCTTTCTGAGACTTCAGATACGTCAAAGCAACCAAGGAATTTTTATTTCTCAAACCAAGTATATCAGAGAAATGCTAAAGAGGTTCGGAATGGAAGATTGCAAACCGATTATCATTCCCATGCAAACCAGTTGTAAGTTGAGCAAAGATGTTGATTCAAAGTCTACAGATCAGAGGCAATATAGGTCAATGATAAGAATCCTACTATATGTGACAACATCCAGACCGAATGTACTGCAAGCAGTTGGAAAGGTGGCATGATTTCAATTAGCACCAAAGGAATCAGATGTATTAGCAGTAAAGAGGATCTTCATATATCTCAAAGGAACAAAAGAGTGTGGATTATGGTATCCAAAAGGAAAAGATCTATCACTTATTGCCTACACAGATGTAGATTGGGTAGGCTGTATTGATGACCAACGAAGAACTAGTGGAGAAACATTCTACTGAGGTGAGTGTTTGGTATAATGGATAAGAAAGAAACAATCATCGATGTCTCTATCTACAACTGAGGCAGAGTATATTGCAGCAGCAACATGTTGTACACAGGTTCTTTGGATGAAACAAACTTTGACAGATATACAGGTTGAGTATGATGAGCATATTCCGATCTATTTTGATAATACAAGTGCCATCAATATCTCAAAAAATCTGGTGATGCACTCCAAGATGAAGCTCATTCCAATCCAGTATCACTTTCTATGAGAATAGGTTGTAGAAAAGAACATCAGAGTTGAGTATGTGGGCACAAAAGAACAAGTGGCATACATCTTTACAAAACCACTTCCATGGGAAGCTTTTGAATATCTTCGCCAAAGACTTGGAGTTATTTCTACTCCAAAAATGAATTGTTTTTGAATGCTTTTTGAATGCTTATCTTACATGTCTTAGATGTACACGAGGAATGTAACACCCTGTTTCCCCAGTTTGTAAAAATAACTGGACTGGACAAGAACTATGGCAAACTCATAAATGTGAATATGTGATGTAAATGCACCTTGAGGAAAAAGGTCAATGAATGTGAATAAAATTATGAATTTATTGTAGGACTGCTGAGAGGGGATGTGCAGAAAAAGAGACCACGATGGCGGTGGAAGGCACCTATAAAGGTGGCGTTAACTTCCACCGAGAATTAATATCATATTTGGACTTCACTAGCCCGGAGAACCAAAAGCGTCTCCCGGGCTGGTAGGTAGATGGCTTAATGAGGGATGGGAGGTGAACCGCCCATCCGTAGAGCTGTCAGGCCTAACCAACGCAAGGGTAATCGCGCCACACGCAACCTCACAAGAGGATAAGGCGTAGGGTAGAAGCAATGGGGATGGACGTGAGGGGAGAACTCTAGCAATATGCAGAGTGAGTGATAGCAAAGAGGAAGGATTGCAACCTTCACTCCTGGTCACTGGAAGACAGAGACACAATCTCACAGCATCATGGTCTCATCTCAGGGGTGGCTAGTGGTAAATCCGATGGGAGTCGCTAAGCCTATGGTTGGGTGGAAATGAGCACCCCTCTCAGCAGTTGCATAACCCTTGGTGTTATTTCTGATAAGTGTTTTTCCTCTGGCATCTTGATATATGTATATATGTTTATTCTAATAATTATTCCCATAAGCTATGAAACTGTGAATGATTTCATTGTAAGAATGTCTGTAGGGTGCTTTGATCAATACTGGTAGATGCATGTTTATAATGGAAAGACTATGTATGGCTTATGTCCTCATGAATCGCTATTTATGTTCTTACTGACCTAATTCAGACTACATGTATGATTTGTGGGAGAAAGGTACCCTTATATGCCTCAGTTAGCACCCTGGGTAAACCTCCCCATAGAGATACCCTCCTTGAAAATCCCATCAAGAACCGGGAGAGGGAACGTGAAGGCATAAGACCTTAGTAACCCTGTACGAGGAGGAACGATCCTCTTGAAAACCCGAGATGACAGCATAGGGGTGAAGTATCGAATCGACGGACAAGTTCCCATCGGGATATCTATGGTCACTCACAACCGTCAGATCGAAGGAAGAAGATAGAAGGTTAAGTACGTTATCCCTGATAAGTGTTGATCGATGGACGAGATTCCATCGGGAAATCTGCGATCACACTCGACCGTTAGATGTGTAGGAGAAAGTAGGGTGTTAAACGCCTTACCACTTGGTTTCTCTGTGTCTTTGTGGGTAGCAAAGAGATAGGGACCGTGGATCCCAAAGGTCCATGAGAATATCCGGACCATGGATCTCTCCACATTTAGGAAGTCATGGGAGAACCTGCAAGTTAGGAAGTTGTCTAAGCCGTCAGATCTCGGCTGAAAATCCCGACAGTTGTTGGATCTGTCAGGAGATACCCGAGGGTTAAGAACCCCAGTGAATCAGGATTTTCCATGGTGGAAACCTCGAAGTAGATCTGAACCATCCGACTAACGGAGGCCACATGTCAAGAGATCACCCATTTCAAGAAATCGCGGAATTGGGATTCCTATAGAAAAGAATTTTGGATTTTCCATGGTGAAAACCCCGGGACGGATCTAAGCCATGTGATTGACGGAGGCCACACGTCGTGAGATCTCCCATTTCAAAAAAAAGGGAATCACGAGATCGGGAATCCTGGTGACAAGGGATCAGGACTTTCCTGGGTGGAAACCCTATAGCAGTTATGGACCGTCTGATTTAAGGAGGTGATGTGTCGAAAGATTACCCGTTTCGGGAAATCGGAAATCAGGGATTCGGGAGTCCTCTTGACAATAGGTCGGGCTCTCGCCTTGATAAATCCTGATGGAAGAGAGGTTGTGTTCATATGGGAAGAGGTCATATTGATCAATGCTTAACCCAAGGGGATAATCACCAATTGAGGCTCGTTCAACAGTTCAGTGTTTCGACATTCGGGATACTGAAGGGCATGTTCCCCTGTGCTCTCAAACCTCGAAGTCCAGACTTATAAACCTCAAGATGATATCATGTGGTTATGCTCTGATGAATGATCAGGATCCTCTCAGAGGATCCTAGGAATGGGATGACCATCATATGTGAGGAAGAAATGCCATTTTTACGTTGGGGCGTGAATGCGCATTAGGGTAAGTAGCGAGCAGATCTGGATGGCTAGAGTCCACCCGCCCAGATCTACGGCTGAGGATTCATTCTGGAGCCCCCTTTCCCTTCCTCCTTTAATGGGCGGGGGGGTCCGGAATTGGACATGCAACTCTCAAACGGTCGAGATTAATTCATCATGATCAATGGCGCTCAGGTGGATTCCGGACCCCCCTTGCCATTCTGCCTTTAGTGGGGGGGGGCGGTTCCAGAATAGTGTGATGTGTGAAGTGCGACCCCCTCCTGTCCTGTCGATTACCATGTCACACTTCCCCCTCTGCCACCTGTACTCCACTTAACCTTGAAACAAGTCCTGTTCTCATTGGTTGTTCTCTAGCCCTGTTGGGAATCGTCCCTATTGGCCGGTCGCTAGCCCTGTCGGGGTTTGGCGGTTGCAAAGACGAACAGTTTGACATTACCGTAGCGCCGAGATGCGAAATTCAAAATACATTGTGTTGATTTGAACTGTGATCGTGACCCGTGATCACATGGGAATGGAGAGAGGGAGAAATACCCAGCTTACGCTGGGCTTCCATGAATATTTAGGGGATCCGATTCGGCAGAAGACCAGAAAAATCTGATTTAGGTAGTGGGTATGTGACAAAGTGGTATTAGAGCATGGTTACAACACTCAGCCTGACTGGGTTCATGAACGATTTATGCATAAGCTTCGTTCAAAGCACTCCTACGAGGAGTAACCCCCTAACTTAACTTTCTTGTCCAGGATTAAACTTGGAAACGAGAACCCAACTGTGTATCCATGTGAAAGAGTTATAAATTTATGCGCAGGTTATAAAATGTATCTAACTAATAACCAACATTTTTCTTTTCACCCAAGTAGACTATCAGCCACGAGAATCTATAGATGCAGAGTATGGTGACTCACCAAGAGGTGGGAGAAGGATCCCACAAMAGAGATGAAGAGTCTGACGAAAGAAGAGCAATAGGAACCCCTCCAGATCTAGCTAAGACTGTGAGGAGTCTCATGGTTGAGTTACAAAGCTGCAAGGCCGACAATGAAAGGATGATGAAAGAGCAAGAAAAGGAAAMTGAAATTAATGTAGTGTTACTGCAGAGCTTATCTGACCTACAATGACAAATGCAGCATGAACCCGAAGTACAGAGACATGGTCGTGTTAGTGGCCATACTGAGAGAAGAACCTCAAGAAAGGTCCACCCCAGAGGTAAAGGACCAGTGCCAGACGATTCCTCTAAGAAGGAATCTGGCGATTCAGAAGGCTCTTCCAGCAGCAGGACCAGTTCCTATTTTCGAAGAAAATAGAAGAAGCAAAATACTTCCAAGAGTCATAAATTTGAGGAATTCAAAAAGTCCAAACCTCCCTCCTTCGACGGTGAGATAAAGAAGGGAGAGGAAGCCGAGGCCTAGCTACTTGGACTGAAGAAATATTTCAGAGTCCATGATTTTTCAGATAATTTGAAGGCCCGAGTGGCCACTTTGAATCTGAATGGAAAGGCTTCCATCTGGTGGGAAGACCTTAAGAATATGAAAGGGGTCTGCAAGGAGGACCTGTCTTGGAGACAGTTTGAAAAGTACTTCTGGAAGAAGTATTTGTCGAAAAAATATTTCGATGAAAAGGATAAGGAGTTTTATGAACTCAAACTAGGGCAACTCTCTATAGAGGAATATTTCAACAAATTCCTCGACTTATTAAGATATGTACCCTACATCAAAGTAGAGAAGGTGAAGGCGCAATGCTTCATCAGTGGGCTACCCAAGGAATACCGGAACCGAATCGAATTCGACGAGCCAAAGACCTTAGAAGACACTATTCGAAAAGAAACATATTGTCATGAACAATATGGACATCGGGTAGAGTCTCGTGGAGACTGGAGACAGAAGAGTGGTTCGAAATTTCAGAAAAAGGGGATCAAATCCTCAGGATTTAAAAACTACAAGAAGAACCCTAGAATGAACTTTCCAACCTGGAGTATACTCCAGTAGAACTTTCCCTCGATGGAAGGAAATAAAACTTCTGGACATATACCAGTAAAGACTAATAACCCAAAGAGAGAACCTATGAAATGTCGGGGTTGCGAAGAAGAGCATCTCCTGAGAGACTCTCCACACCGAAAATAGAACAGTTAGAAAGTTTATAACATTCAGGAAGCTACCACAGTCAATGATGTGGCAAGGAGTGTTCCATAGATTTATGTAGCATTGGATAATAACCAAGTTGACCACCAAGCTTCAGTAGTGGAAATAGAAGGTATGATTTTCAACCATCTAGTGTCTGTTTTGATTGACCCTGGTTCAAATTTGAGTTATATAGCCCCTAGAGCTATTGATAAGTGTAAACTACAGCCACAGAAGCAAACCAAGCCATGGTTGGTACAGTTAGCCACCGGCACCAAAAGAAGGGTAGCAGAGGTCATACCAACCTGCCAATTAATGTTGGGTGAATTCCTCACCCAAGAAACCCTTAACATATTACCCCTGGGATCATATGATCTATTGATTGGTATGGACTGGATGGCTGCCCATAAATCCAAACTAGATTGTTACCATAAAACCTTATAATGTGTGACCAAAGAAGGAAAAAGGATAACCCTTCAAGGGATCCGAAAACCTGTCTCGGTGAGGCAAATATTAACCCTGCAAATGAATTTCCGAAAGGGATGTCCCCTATATGGAATACAGGTGTTGAAAACAATCGAAGGTGCTAAACCAAACCCTGAGGATCACCCTATCCTGAGAAAATATAGAGATGTGTTTCCGGAAGAGGTACCAGGTCTACCTCCGAGAAGAGACATTGACTTCTCGATAGAGCTCGCACTAGGAGCGGTGTCGGTGTCTAGGACACCCTACCAGATGAGCACACCTGAGTTAGTGGAACTCAAATTACAATTGAAAGAAATGATGGATAAGGGTTATATTCGACCCAGTGTGTCCCCATGGGGATCACCAGTCCTGTTTATGAAAAAGAAGAATGGCACCCTTAGACTATGCATAGATTATAAACAACTCAATAAAGTAACCATAAAGAACAAGTACCCCTTGCCCAGGATCGATGCTCTATTCGATCAGTTGGGAGGCGCGTCTATTTTCTCAAAGATTGACTTGAGGTCGGGATACCATCAAGTCCGAATCAAGGGTGAAGACATCCATAAAACCACTTTATGGACACGGTATGGTCACTATGACTTGGTGGTACTGCCATTTGGGTTAACCAATGCCCCTGCCACTTTCATGTGCTTAATGAACAATGTACTCAATAAATTCTTAGATAAATTTTTGCTAGTCTTTATTGATGACATATTAATCTACTCTAAGAATAGAGAAGAACATGAAGAGCATCTTAGACTTGTGTTGCAAGTGCTAAGAGAGCATAAGCTCTATGCTAAATTCAGAAAATGTGACTTCTTTCAGAAGCAAGTACATTACTTGGGACATGTTTTGTCCAAGGAAGGGGTAGCAGTAGATCCTGACAAGATCAGAGCTATCATGGAATGGCCTTCCCCAAAGGATGTCTCAGACGTCAGATCCTTTATGGGATTGGCGGGATACTATAGGAGATTTATAAAATATTTCTCCAAGATTGGTTGTCCAATCACTGCCCTCCAGAAGAAGGGGACAAAATTCCTGTGGACACAGCAGTGTGAAGAAAGATTTCAAACCTTGAAACATTTACTAACCCATGCACCTGTGTTGAAAATCGTTGACCCAGAAGATGACTTCCTTGTGTGCATAGATGCCTGTAAAGAAGGGCTCGATGGAGTCCTTATGCAAAAAGGAAGTGTGATCTGCTATGAATCCCGAAAATTAAACGAACATGAAGTCAACTATGTGACTCATGATCTAGAACTGGCTACCATAGTGCATGCCTTGAAAATGTGGAGGCATTATCTCTTGGGAAGAAAATTTGTACTTATGATAGATCACTGTGGATTATGGTATTTGTTTGACCAACCAAAGCTCAATGCTAGACAATCTAGATGGATGGCCCTCCTTAGCGAATTTGATTTTGAAATCAAACACATTAAAGGGAAAGAAAATAGGGTGGCTGATGCCCTTAGCAGAAGCATGAAAACATTTCATCTGGCAGCGGTGAGTACCTACGAGACAGATGTCAAGAACAGAGTCAGAAATGCACAGAAGACAGATCCCTTCGTTTAGACTGTGACCCTGTACCTATAGCAAGAACTTGTTGGAGTAAAATATGAAGGCTACCAGATGACCGAAGAAGGTCTGCTCACTTATAGAGATATACTGTACATTCCAAATGGTGACGACTTGAAGAGGTTCATTATGGATGAACTACATAAAAGACCATACACTGGTCACCCAGGATACCAAAAAATGATCACTGCCACCCAGAAACATTTTTATTGGCCTAGATTGAAGAAAGACATAGCCAAATATTTGGCCCAATTCATAGAGTGCCAATAGGTTAAAGCAGAACATCGACACCCAGCAGGACTATTACACCCTTTACCCATCCCAGAATGGAAATGGGAAACCATATCCATGGATTTTTTCACTGGATTACCAACTTCAACCAAATAGAATGATGCCATTATGGTGGTGGTGGATAAACTGAGCAAGTGTTCTCATTTCATCCCTGTCAAATCAACCTGCAATGTGATAGATATCGCCCAGATATTCATGAAAGAGATATTCCGATTGCACGGTATGCCGAGAGAGATAATATCTGACAGAGACACAAAATTTACTTCCAATTTTTGGAAATCACTGATGGCTGGTTTGGAGACCAAATTGTTGTTTAGCACCGCCTATCACCCTCAAACCAACAGACAGACAGAAAGAGTGAATCAAATATTAGAGGATATGTTAAGGATGCATGTAATGCATCAAACCAGGAAGTGGGAAGACTACCTGCCATTGGTAGAATTCCCCTACAACAACGGCTACCAAGAACCCTTAAAGATGAGTCCCTTCGAGGTCCTCTATGGTAGGCCATGTAATACTCCAATCAGCTAGAGTAATCCTGTAAATAGGATTTATTTTGGACCCGACATGCTGAGAGAAATTGAACAACAAGTGACTCAGATAAAACAAAATCTGAAGGTCGCTCAGAACCGACAGAAAAGTTACACTGATCAAAAGAAAACTCCAAGAGAGTTCAAAATGGGAGACCATGTATACCTCAGAATTAAGCCTAGAAGGAGTTCCCTGAAAATGGGAGCTTGTGCCAAGTTGGCATCCCGATATTGTGGACCCTTTGAGGTTCTAGAAAGAGTGGGACCTATAGCCTATCGTCTAGCACTTCCTCCCACAGTAAAAGCACATAATGTTTTCCATGTTTCATTATTGAAGAAATATGTACATGATGCTAATCATATAATTGACTAGTCTGTGATACAGGTGGAACCAGAGGGAGAATTTATACCAGAACCAAATGCATATTGGACAGAAAGGAAACCCCGCTCCAGAACCGAACCATTGCATAGGTAAAGGTGCAGTGGAAACATTTTGGCCCAGATGAGGCTACATGAGAAATGGAGGATGCCATGAGACAGGTATATCCGATTTTGTTTACTTATGTACATGCAATTCATGTTAGTAGATAAGAACATCGAGGACGATGTTCCTTTTAAGGGGGAGGGAATTATAACACCTTGTTTCCCCCAGTTTGTAAAAATAACTGGACTGGCCAAGAACTATGGGAAACTCATAAATGTGAATATGTGATGTAAATGGACCTTGAGGAAAAAGGTCAATGAATGTGAATAACATTATGAATTTATTGTAGGACTGCTGAGAGGGGATGTGCAGAAAAAGAGACCATGATGGCGGTGGAAGGCATCTGGAAAGGTGGCATTAACTTCCACCGAGAATTAATACCGTATTTGGACTTCACTGGCCCGGAGAACCAAAAGCGACTCGCTAGCCCCGAATTAAATGTCTCGCAGGCTGGTAAGTAGATGGMTTAATGARGAATGGGAGGTGAGCCACCCATCCGTAGAACCGTCAGTCCTGACTAGCGTGAGGGTAATCGCACCACACACAACCTTGCAAGAGGATAAGGCGTAGGGTAGAAGCGATGGGGATGGACGCGAGGGGAGAACTCTAGCAATATGCAGAGTGAGTGATARCAGAGAGGAAGGATTGCAACCTTCACTCCTGGTCACTGGCAGACAAAGATGTAGTCTCACAGCATCGTGGCCTCAGCTCARGGGTGGCTAGTCGTAAATCCACTTGGAGTTGCTAAGCCTACAGTTGGGTGGAAACGAGCACCCCTCTCAGTAGTTTCATAACCCTTGGTGTTATTTCTGATAAGTGTTTTTCCTTTGGCATCTTGATATATGTATATATGTTTATTCTGATAATTATTCCCATAAGCTGTGAAATTGTGAATGATTTCATTGTAAGAATGTATGTAGGGTGCTTTGATCAATACTGGTAGATGCATGTTTATAATGGAAAGACTATGTATGGCTTAGGTCCTCATGAATCTCTATTTATGTGCTTACTGACCTAATTCAGACTGCATGTCTGATTCGTGGGAGAAAGGTACCCTTATATGCCTCAATTATCACCCTGGGTAAACCTCCCCATAGAGTTACCCTCCTTGAAAATCCCATCAAGAACCGAGAGAGGGAACGTGAAGGCGTAAGACCTTAGTAACCCTGCACGAGGAGGAACGATCCTTTTGAAAACTCGAGATGACAGCATAGGGTTGAAGTATCGAATCGATGGACGAGTTCCCGTCAGGATATTTGTGGTCACTCATGACCATCAGATCAAAGGAAGAACCTGGAAGGTTAAGTACCTTATCCCTGATAAGTGTTGATCGATGGATGAGATTCCATCGGGAAATATGCGGTCACACCCGACCGTTAGATTGGTAGGAGAAAGTAGGGTGTTAAATGCCTTACCACTTGGTTTCTCTGTGTCTTCATGGGTAGCGAAGAGATCGAGACCGTGGATCCCCAAGGTCCATGAGAATATCCAGACCGTGGATCTCTCCACGTTTAGGAAGTCGTTGGAGAGCCTGCAAGTTAGGAAGCTGTCTGAGCCTTCAGATCTCGACTGAAAATCCCAACAGCCATTGGATCCATCAGGAGATACCCGAGGGTTAAAAACCCCAGTGAATCAGGATTTTCCATGGTGGAAACCCTGGAGTAGATCTGAGTCGTTTGACTAACGGAGGCCACGTGTCAAGAGATCACCCATTTCATGAAATCGAGAATCGAGGAATCGAGATTCCCATTGACAAGAATTCGAGATTTTCCATGGTGAAAACCCCGGGATGGATCTGAGTCGTCTGATTCATGGAGGCCACACGTCGTGAGATCTCCCATTTCAGGAAATCAAGAATTGAAAGATCAAGAATCCTGGCGACAAGGGATCAGGAATCTCCTGGGTGGAAACCCCAGAGCAGTTGTGGACCGTCCGATTTAAGGAGGTGACGTGTCGAGAGATTACCCATTTTGGGAAATCGGGAATCGGGGATTCGGGAGTCCTGTTGACAATAGGTCGGGCTCTCGCCTTGATAAATCCCAACGGAAGAGAGGCTTTGGTCATATGGGAAGAGGTCATATTGACCAATTCTTAACCCAAGGGGCTAATCACCGATTGAGGCTTGTTCAGCACTTCAGCGTTTCGGCATTCGGGATACAAAAGGGCATGTTCCCCTATGCTCTCAAACCCCGAAGTCCAGACTTATAAACATCGAGATGATAGCATGTGGTTAGGCTCTGATGAATGGTCAGGATCCTCTCAGAGGATCATAAGACTGGGATGATCATCAGATGTGAGGAAGAGATGCAAGTTTTACGCTAGGGCGAGAATGCGCATTAGGGTAAGTAGCGAGCAGATATGGATGGCAAGAGTCCACCTGCCCAGATCTACAGCTGAGGATTCATTATAGAGCCCCCTTTCCATTCTGCCTTTAATGGGATGGGGGGGTCCGAAATTGGATGCACAACTCTCGAACGTTCGAGATTAATTCATCATGATCAACGGCGCTCAGGTGGATTCCGGGACCCCCCTTGCCATTCTGCCTTTAGTGGGGGGGGGGGGTTCCAGAACAGTGTGACGTGTGAAGTGGGGCCCCCTCCTGTCATGTCGACTACCATGTCACACTTCCCCCTCTTCCACCTGTACTCCACTTAACTGTGCGACGGGGCATGTTCTCATTGTTTATTCTCTAGCCCTGTTGGGATTCATCCCTATTGGCCGATCGCTAGCCCTATCGGGGTTTGGCGGTTGCAACGTCGAAAAGTTTTACATTACCATAGCGCTGAGACATGAAATTCAAAAGACACTGCATTCATTTGAACCATGATCGTGACCCGCGATCACATGGGAACGAAGAGAGAGAGAAAGAACCAACTTACACTGGGCTTCCATGGATATTTAGGGGTTTTGATTAGGCAGAAGACCAGAAAAATCCGATTTAGGTAGTGGGTATGTGACAAGGAAGCACCATAAGAGGATATTCTGTCAGGGGGAGCAGCCCCAGATGGAAAGATACCTTTTCCATTGATGACAAAGGGGGAGATATTTATCAGATGCAAAGGACAAAGGAATGGTTCCAGGGGGATCATGAGTGATATGATTTCAGTATTTCATCAGAGTGTTGCCATCAATGCCACAGGGGGAGATTGTTGATTAAGGTTGGTTGTCATTGATATCAATCCTTGAAGAAAGCCCCATAGCACAAAGGTTTGGGTAATGGACCCAATATTTTTTGATGTAAATATGATTCATTATTGTTTTTTCATGGTTGATAAGAAGTAAATATGGATGAACTCCAAAGTGGTCCCCTTATGGTGAAAGCCCTCACGAGAAGATGCTTTGTGGAGTAAGAGAAACCATGCTTAATTGTGGAATAATGAGATGAAGGAAAGTGAATTTGTCAGGGAAATTATCCTAGATGGATAGATCTTGTCATTTCATTTCCGGTGGTATGTGGAATGTCACATAATTCCTCACGGTTAGAGAGTTATGGCCATGAGAAGTTGGAGACCCCAGGTTTGGGTAATGGACACAAGATTGTTTGATGGGTAATGGTATGAGTTATGATATATTTTTAGATAATACTATTCTATATGGATATTGCATGTCATACCATTTTTGGTGGTATGTAGAATATCACATAACTCCTCACGGTTTGAAAGTTATGGCCTTACAAAGTTGGAGGACCCTCATATGTCATCTAGAAGCCCCAAAAGGTCAAAGTAGTCAAAGTGGTTTAAGAGATTTTAAAAGGTAAATAATAAAGTGAAGTGATGAGTGTATTATAATTCAAAGTGAATACAAAACAAATTATTTCAATAATAAATTTAATGGAGAAATTAGAAGTGGACCCAACCCTAAAATAAGGAAAGTGGGCCAAGTGACCTAGAAGATGTTTTTAAGGAAGCTACTTGGAGAGTATAAATAAGAGGAAAGGCTCTCTCATTTGAATAAAAATTCAGCATATTGAATATATATATATGTATCTGAGGTAACCAAGGATATCTAAACTGTAATTCTGAGTGAAAGTGAAGAAAATAAGGCCGAAATGCAAGGAACGATAAGTTCTTTTGATGGTGCCTTCTAAGGTATGTTATTTACAGGTCATCTCACCATTTTCGCTATAACTTTTTTCTATAATGGTTCAGACAATGAAATTGCTATGAAAGTGAGAAAACATATCCAATTATCTATGGTAAAAAATTCATCTTGTGGGTCGTTGTATTTTGGGAGTTACACTTCGTGGAAAATAGGGTTTGTGGCCACTCCTGAAACTAGTCAAACTTAGGTGTTTCAGGTAAAAACGTCATAACTTCTTCATAACAGATCCAATTTCAGTGAGACAAATTTTTTGGTTAGGGTAAAATCTATGGTATGTTGGGTAATAGTTTCCAATTAATTCATCAAATATTTTTTGTGGTACACGCTCTACAAGGTCACTCTCTAGAATAAGCCAGAATTCAGCAAGGTATGCCATTTTTGCTATAACTCCTTTTCTGAGAGGTTCCAAGTAGTGAAACTTGGAGGAATTGCATAAAAAACACTGAAGAACATTTTGTATCAGTTTCATATATTTATACATTACAGGTCCAAAGTTATGATTACTTCAAGTTAGGGTTGTGGACTAATCCAAAACTAGGCATGTGATACTAAAGAAAAGTTTGATGAAAATGCTAGTCTCTTGTTTTTAAAGTCAAGGAAGGTTTGCAAGAATGTGATCATATACAATAGGTATATTACAAAGCTAAAAATCAGATTTGGATGATTAAATTGATGATGGCTTTTGGTTGTGGTACATGTTGAGTACATGGTTGAGACAAGTAGTTGATGAGTTGGTGCACATACATGAGGTGTATAGTTGATGGTGCTGGTACATATTGATGAGTCATAGTTGATGAGTAGTTGACACATGATTGGTACATACTTGGTACATGGTTGGATGCACTTATTTATGGTACAAGTTGATTACAGGTTGGTGCATGGTTGATGCACTTGTTTATGGTACAGATTGATTACAGGTTGAGGTACAGGTTGATGCATGGTTGATTCATGGTTCATATTTATTGGTATAGGTTTACAGTGGTATATCTTACAGTGATAGTGTGATAGTGGTTCCATCATTCTACTTCTACTTCAGGGTGGCAGGACGGGGCAAGTATAGGTGGTTGTAGCCACCTTTCGGTTGTATCCAGAGAACATTGGGGGTCGTCGCTTCCTTCTGATTGTAGCCAGAGAATTGGGGAGTTGGAGTTTCCCTGAGGTTGTAGCCTGAGAAACTAGGGGGTTGGAGCCTCCTTCTATTTGCAGCTGGAAAACAAAGGAAGTTGGTGCTTTCAATGAATGTAATTCTTCAAGACATATAATAAAAATAATTCTGTGGTTTTCTCTCGATTTGGGTTTCCACATAAAACACTAGTGTACTGTGTATGTGTGTGATTGTTTATTTCTTTCTTACTTCTCATTGTTGGATAATAATTCTACATTGATATAACATTTGAAGAAAAAGGATTATAATTATGATATCACTGATTCACCCCCCCTCTCATTAATCCAACAAACATGCCCCTCCGCTTGAGACAAGTGTTGTCTGCAACGCTTGAGTAACTCTGGATGCTTATATATAAAAAACTCATTTTCCCAAGTGGAATCTTCAACCGGCAGTTTCCTCCATTTAATGAGATACTCTGAAATGGATCTATTCCTCAACTGGAAAATTCTTGTGTCAGTGATGGCTTCAGGCTCCAATATGATTTTTCCTTCCTCGTCAAGTTCTGGAAATATAGTTTGAACTGGGATCTTGTCGCCTATAACATTCTATAAGCATGAAACATGGAACATTGTTTGTACTCATGAAGATGCAGGCAACTCCAATTTGTATTCCATAGTACCAATCTTTTGCAACACCTTATAAGGGCCATAGTACTTTGGTGATAATTTATTATCCTTCTTGGCTTGCTTGACGGACATCTGTTTGTATGGTTGTAGTCTTAAAAACACCCAATCCCCTACTTCAAAACTTCTTTCACTATGATGTTGATCTCCTTGTTGTTTCATGCGATTTTGTGCATGGTTAGGTTGTCCCTTAAGACTTGGAGAACTTGTTGTTGATGCTTGATGTGATCTTCCACTGCTTGAACCTTATATTTTTCTTTTAGAGAAGAAGTGATGGAAGGAGGGTGGTATCCATAGAGTGCCATTAATGGTGTCATTTTTGTTGCAGTATGAAAGGAAGTTTTATACCAACATTCTACCAAGGGTAACCATTTGAACCATTGTGTTTGTTTATCAGAGGCAAAGCAACAAAGGTAGCCTTCCAGACATTTTTTCACTATCTCAGTTTGTCCATCAAATTGACGATGATAGGATGATCTATGAGTCGATTGAGTACCCAAACAAGAAAATAATTATGTCCAAAAATGTCCAGTGAAGATGGGATCTCTCTCAATTATAATAGTCTTTGGGATACCATGTAGCTTTTGAACTATCTCCATGAATGCAGCGGCAACTATGCTATCTTTGAAGGGATGAGAGAGTGCACAAAAGTGTGGGTACTTGGTAAGTCTATCAACAATCACCACGATGACACTCTTTCCTTCACACTTTGGTAACCTTGTGATGAAATCCATGGAACCCTCCTCCCAACATTGACTTAGGATGGCTAATGTTTGTAAAAGACCTGGGGTCTTAATTGTTTCCACCTTATTTTGTTGGCAAGCCAAACATTCTACAACAAACCTTTGAACATCAATTTTAAGTCCATCCCAAAAACAATCCTTCTTGACTCTATGGTAGGTTTCCAAAAATTCTGAGTGCCCTCCTACTGGAGAGGTGTGCAATTCCAATAGTACCTTTTGTTTGAGTTGGGAGTCTTTACATAAATATAAGCGATATTTGTACCATAGTGAATTAGTTTTCCATGTAAATGTATATGATGCACTGGAATCCTGTTGCAACCTTTGAATGAGAGTCCACACTTTTTCATCATTCTTCCATTCATCCCTTGCTTCTATTATCCAATCAGGTTGGATGATCAAGATAGCACAAAGAAAGGCATCAACTTCTTCATCATTTCTTGAGAGTGCATCTACCACAACATTTTGCTTCCCCTTTTTATAGAAAATTTCAAAATCATAACTCAATATCTCGGTTACCCATTTTTGTTGTTCTTCTGAAGATAGTCTTTGTTCCAAGAAGTATTTAAGACTATCATGATCTGTTTTGACCTTGAAGTGCCTACCTATTAGGTAAGGACGCCATTTCTTCAATGCATGTAGTATTGCCATCATTTCCTTCTCATAAATGGGGTTTTGTAAGTCCTTTCCCTTGAGTGGCTGACTTTCAAAAGCCAGTGGCCTTCCTTATTGCATTAGGACAACACCAATTCCATTTCCTGAGGCATCACATTCCACAATAAAGGTTTTTGTGAAGTATGGAGTGGTCAAGACATGAGCTTTGCACATCACCTCTTTAAGTTGTTCAAAATATTTAGTTGCCTCTGGAGTCCACGAAAATGCATCCTTTTTAGTTAGTGTCGTTAAAGGTGCTGCTATTCTTCCATAGTGCCGAACAAACTTGTGGTAGTAACCTGTCAAACCCAAAAATCCTCTAAGATTCTTCAATGTTTTGGGAATCGGCCAACCCATCATGGCCTTAATCTTGTTAGGGTCTACCTTGACACCTTCATGAGATACAATATGACCCAAATACTCTACCTCCTTCACTCCAAAGAAACATTTGGATGGTTTGGCATTTAGTTGTTGCTCCTTTAGTAGTTGTAGCACCTTGTCAACATGTCTCACATGATCCTCCCAGGACTTGCTATAGATTAGTATCGCATCAAAAAATACTAACACAGATTTTCGAAGGAAGGGCTTGAAAATGGAATTCATCAACCCTTGGAATGTGGAAGGTGCATTTGTAAGCCCAAAAGGCATGACCAAAAATTC
>JASDQU010241446.1:75756-88929 GCA_032191745.1 Picea mariana
TGGTTAAATTGCTCTATTACTGATTCACCCCCCCCCCTCTCAGTAATCCAACAGAAGGAGGAGAAACAAATGGTTGTCACCATTCTCTCTGAGCTTGGTCCTAAATTCTCTGTATTCGTATCCGCATTCCATTATGTCAGATTCGCCTCTGGAGCCACTTGGAAGATGCCTTCTCTTGAGGAATTTATCGAAGCACTGACACAAGAGCAAACCAAGCTCATCAACATGGGCACAATCAAAGGCCCAAAGGCGCATGCAGTCACTGTGCAAGTGTAATGTCACTGTGTAAGAGGAGGCTTAATGGTCTAAACCACCCCATTAGACTATAGCCAGGGCCAAATAGGGCTAAACAGGGTTACTAGAGGTCACTCCAGTCACAGGTGTTATATTTGGAAAGTGACATTGAGCTAAAAAGGGTTAAAAGTCCTTTTAAGTCATTATGAGCTAAAAATAGAAGTCAACAGTGAATTAGGGTTTTAGCAGTGATTTAGGGTTTTGGAAAGCTATAAAGGAAGGGCTAGAGACCTAATTCATCATTATACAGATTATGACTTGTCATTGAGGAGAAGAGGCGAATCTTAGGAGAGATAGTTTAGTGTATTCCAGGAGGAAGACACTAGTTGGTTGATTTCGGTGTTGAAAGACACACCCTAGTCACCGAGAAGATCATCCAGGTCTTCCATCATTCTTCATTGATTCCGCAGTGCTCCCATATTCCAGGTATTATCTTTTAGTTTCTTATTTGTATTCCAGCTAATATCCTTTTGTCTTTTGATCTAGCCGAGTGTTGTTATTTTATTCAGCCGTAGTTGCTTATTTATATTTCAGCTAAGATCCTTTGTATGTTGATCTAGTCGAGTATTGTCAGTTATTCAACCACATTCGGCCATTTTGTAATCGACAAAGATATCATAATACAAACTTTGCATTCCTTTTTCGCATTTGTTATTTGTATGATCATTTATATGCTGTAAACCTTTGATCCTACACACACATTAGCAACGTTTCCTAGACTAGTCAAGTCAGGAACATTATAGTGGTATCAGAGCTTTAGTCCTGCCAGCTTGTGACTAAAGACAATGAGTGCAGCAGAAGATCCAGAGGGCCATGAACACCTAGGTGACAAATATGTCACTTACAATAGGCATCAGGAAAGAAGGCATAGGCCTAATTTTCCCCCTTTTCCTCTTAGCTCAAAGGAAGAGGAAGAAGCACACAAAGAAGCAGAGAGAAGGGAAGAGCGTGAGGCAGAGAGGATGCTAGGAGACAAATATGAGCGACTAGAGGGAAGTGGCAAGGCCCCCTTAGATCTGGAGGCATCTTTCATGCAGGTTATCAATGATATGTTAGCTAGTCAATGGACTATGTCTCAGTGCTTGGAACATGTGGTTGATAGATTGACTAGAGTGGGCACCCCAGATACACAAGTCCCGCATGCAGCACAGGGGAACTTGGGAGCAGGCAGTAGACCCCAGTCACCCTCTCGCACATACACCTCTGTGAGTAGGATTCCCAGACCCTTGTTTCCCAGTTTCCAGAGGGCACCCCCAGTAGCAGTACCACCACCGATACCATAGAGGCGACCCACTCATGTTGACGACATTGCAGAGTATAGGAGGGAGTACGCAACATTGGGTCATGACTTCCATCAGGACATGAACTTAGTCGAGTACTGTGGACTCAGACTCATGAATTTCCCTAGAGAGCCACAGAGGAGAGAACCACAACAATAGTAGGGGCATAACCTCGATTTCATCCGAAAAGTTGGAAAACTCACCATCCCTTCTTTCGATGGATCATCTAAATACACCACCATAGCTTCAGTACAGAAGCTAGACACGTATTACAAGCTCAACTAGATGACTGAGACAGAGGCCATTAGTTTCACAACCTTACACTTGGAGGGTGAGGCACACGAATGGTGGTATCATGGATTGGTGACATTGGGTCACATTTGCATGACCTCCTATAGGGAGTTTACAGATAGGCTCATGGACAGGTTTAACAGGAAGGATCCTGAGATACACTTTAGGGATCTAGCCCAGGTCAGACAAACTGGCACAACAAAGGCGTTCATCACAGAGTTTCAGCGGATAGTCATGGCAGTGGCAGATATATCAGAGCCCAGGCTGATCATGCTATTCACAGAAGGACTCACAGAGCCTTTGAGAGGATGGGTGAAGGCATACAGGCCTCCCACTTTGCAAGATGCCATCCTTCGCACTTGAGATCTAGCAGACTCAGTGCCAAAGACTAAAACTTTCTCCAAACCATTTGTGCCCTAGAGGGATCGAGACAAGAATCCATTCTAGAAAGAATGGAAGGGCAAGGAGAAGTTGGATGATGAGACTAGGCAAGAGCTTATGAGGAAGGAGCTTTTCTTCAGCTGCAGATATCCTTGGGTCCCATGCCACAGGTGCATGGGCAAGGGAGAGATTCAATATATTGACGTAGCAGCAGACAACATGGATAGTGAGGAGGAGGAGCAGGGCAATGGATCCACTAGTTCAGAGGAGTAGTTAGCACCAACAGAGGAGCAACCTCCCCGTAGACCACCGACACCGGTAGGACCCATCCTCCAGTAGTCCCACAACCGCCAGAACGGGTTAACAGGAGGAAACCAACAAAGGGAGATGTCATAGTGACCCTTTCTAGTGTTCCCAGGTATGATACCCTCCATATCAGAGGGATTATCCAGGGGCAATGGGCAATCACCCTGATAGATGGTGGGGCCACCCATAACTTCATCGACGCTTCACTAGTATCGAGACAGGCACTTTAGACAAAGGAGTTTGAGGGGTTTGATGTTGCGGTAGCAGATGGCCACACAATGGAGTGTCTAGACAGAGTTCCAAACTTAGATATGAAGTTAGGCAACTACACAGTGAGGGACACATTTTATGTGGTTGACCTATCAGACACAGATGTAGTGTTAGGAGTTTGTGGATGATTACCTTGGGAAAAATCACTACCAACTACCAAACCTTGGAAATGCGATTCAGAGATCAGGATGGGAAGAAGGTTGTTCTAAGAGGTATGTCGACAGGAGCACCCAAGACAGTTTCAACCAAGAAGATAGAGAAGATATTCAGACATGGGGAGGTAGAATATGCCGCAGAATGCTTGATCACTACTCAAAAGGATTCAGAAGGTCGACAACAATACCACACAGAGATCAAGAATTTATTGGGATGACATCAACAGGTCTTTGAGGCAATTCCACTAGGGAGACCACCTGACAGGGGGTTTGAGCACACAATTGATTTGGAATAAGGGGAAAACCTATGATCACCCCCCCTATTGTCATCCTAGGAGGTTCAAGGATGAGATAGAGAAAGAAATCAAGGAATTGTTGGTGATCGGACACATAAGACCGAGCAGCAGCCGATTTGCTTCTTCAGTTGTCTTAGTTCTGAAGAAGGATGGCAACATGAGGATGTGCATTGATTATCGAGCCTTGAACAAGAAAACCATCAAGAACCGGTACCTTGTCCCACGCATTGACGAGTTGATGGATGAACTGCATGGGGCATTTTTCTTCTCAAAAATTGATCTACACTCTGAATATCATCAGATCAACATCCGAGAGCAGGACATAGAGAAGACAATATTTCGATGTCATTTTGGACACTTTGAGTTCTTGGTTATGCCATTTGGGCTAACCAATGCACCCACTACTTCAAGTCTTGCATGAACCATATATTCAGGGATCAGTTAAGGAAATCAGTCTTGGTTTTCTTTGATGACATCTTGATCTATAGCCGGTCATGGTAAGATCATATAAGGCACCTGGATGAGGTATTGAGCATCATTGAGGCACAATCATTATATGCCAAAGAGTCCAAGTGAAAGTTTGGTATGACAGAGATTATTTACTTAGGCCATATCATCAGTGCACAGGGGGTACAGGTGCACCAGGAGAATATCAGGGCCATTTTGGATTGGCTGATGCCTAAGAATGTGACAGAATTGAGGAGCTTCTTTGTGTTGTGCAGCTATTACAGGTGGTTCGTCCGGGGTTTTTCTTAGCTTGGAGCATCAATGACAAATATTACCAAGCATGGGGCCTTCATATGGACCAATAAATCATAGGAAGCCTTTGATCACATGAAGGAAGTCATGGGCACTTGTCTAGTGTTGGCACTACCAGACTTCACCTTGCCATTTGTACTAGAGTGTGACGCATCCAGCAAAGGGATCGATGCAGTTTTGATGCAGGGAGTAAACCCCATTGTATTCGAGAGCTCGAAGCTTACTCAACCTGGGAGGTTGTACTCCATTTATGACAAGGAAATGTTGGCAATCGTGCATGCCTTGACCAAGTTCAGACAATATTTGGTGGGCATCAAATTCATGGTCAAGACCAATCACAATAGTTTGAAGTATTTCCTTGAGCAGAAGGACCTCAGTGAGTGCCAATAGAAATGGGTAACGAAGGTATAGGAATTTGACTTTGACATAGAGTATGTCAAGGAGAAGAAGAACATTGTGGCTGATGCACTATCGAGGAGACCTGAGACATGTTCTTTGATGGATATTTCAGCAGATTGAAAATCCCACTTGTTAGTGGAATATTCCAAGAACAAGTTCGCTTGTGAGGTGATGGATGGGAAGATACAGGATGACTAGTATAGGGTCATTGATGATGTCATATTTTACAAGGATAGAGTCTACTTGGTGCCAAATTCAAGGCTTAAGAAGAAGATCCTCACTGCAGTTCATGATTCACCTCTAGCAGGCCATCAAGGGTTTTTCAAAACCTACAGACATATTAGAGAGAGGTTCTCATGGAAGGGCCTCAAACAAAATGTTATGAGACATGTCAGTGAGTGTGTGACTTGCCAGGAGATCAAGTCAGAGCATGCTCTTCCAGCAGGGCTACTTCATCCACTCCCCATTCCAGAGAAGAAATGGGAGAGTATATCTATGGACTTCATCACCGGTCTACCCAAGGTCCAGGGTAAGAACTGTATCTATGTAGTGGTCGACATATTGACCAATTTTGCTCACTTCTATGCCATACCGACAGAGTATAGTGTAGTTCAGGTAGCCAAGCTTTTCTTCATGGAGGTCTTCATACTTCATGGGTTGCCGAAGAACATCGTAAGTGAGAAGGACAGTCGGTTCATAGCGACATTTTGGAGAGAGTTGTTTCAGTTGGTGGGGACACAGTTGACACCTAGCACTAGCTATCACCCTCAGACAGATGGGCAGACCGAGATTCTCAACAAGTGGGTTGAAGGGTATTTGAGGAACTATGTAGGAGGACAACAAAGAATGTGGGTAAAGTGGTTACATTTAGGAGAACATTGCTACAACACCACCTTCCACGTGTCCATTGGTATGACACCCTTCCGAGCATTGTATGAATATGATGCTCCCACTTTGGTAGACTTGGTCTTCGGGGAGAGCAGAGCTCCCAAGGCCAAGGATTGGATCATAGAGAGTCAGGAGATTCTCAATTTGTTGAAAGAGAACCTGCAGACAGCGCAAAACCGACAGAAGATAAGTGTGGATAGGCACAGGATAGAGCGCAGCTTTGAGGTTGGAGATTTGGTTTTCTTGAGACTTCAACCCTACAGACAATCATCTCTGAAGAAGAGTGGGGTCGAGAAGATCAAGCCCAGATTTTATGGTCCTTACAGGATCATGCACCGAGTAGGTGAGGTTTATTACGAGCTAGAGCTTCCAGAGGGGAGAAAGATTCATAATGTGTTCCACGTGTCTTGCCTAAAAAAGGGGACAATTCATTAACACATCAGAGGAGCTTCCCCCATTGGATGAGGAGGGACAATTGGAGTTAGTTCCAGAGGAGGTTTTGGAGTTTTGGGAGCGGAAACTAAGGAGCAGGGTCATCAGAGAGTGTTTGATCAGATGGAGAGGGATTCTAGTAGAGGACACTACCTGGGAGAGAGAGCAGGTGTTGCATCACCCTGGACTAGTATTGCTTGAGGACAAGCAATTTCAGGAAGGGAGGACTGTAATGTCCCTTTCCAAATAGGAGCTCCAGAAGATGAGGCTTAATGGTCTAAACCGCTCCATTAGACTATAGCTAGGGCCAAAGAGGGGTAAATAGGGTTACTAGAGGTCACTCCAGTCACAGGTGTTATATTCGGAAAGTGACATTGAGCTAAAAAGGGTCAAAAGTGCTTTTAAGTCATTATGAGATAAAAATAGAAGTCAATAGTGAATTAGGGTTTCAACAGTGATTTAGGGCTTTGGAAAGCTATAAAGGAAGGGTCAACGACCTAATTCATCATTATGAAGATTATGACTTGTCATTGAGGAGAAGAGGCACATGTCAGGAGAGATAGTTCAGTGTATTCTAGGAGGAAGACACCAGTTGGTTGATTTCAGTGTTGAAAGACACACCCTAGTCACTAGGAAGATCTTCTAGGTCTTCCATCATTCTTCATTGATTCCGCAGTTCTCCCATATTTCGGGTATCATATTTTAGTTGCTTATTTGTATTCCGACTAAGATCCTTTTGTCTTTTGATCTAGCCGAGTGTTGTTATTTTATTCAGCCGCAGTTGCTTATTTATATTCTAGCTAAGATCCTTTGTATGTTGATCTAGTCGAGTATTGTTAGTTATTCAACCGCATTCGGCCATTTTGTAATCCACAAAGATATCATAATACAAACTTTGCAGTGCTTTGTCACGTTTATTATTTGTATGATCATTTATATGTTGTAAACCTTTGATCCTACACACACATTAGCAACGTTTCCTAGACTAGCCAAGTCAGGAACATTATAGCAAGACGGTAGCCACAAATATTAGAAATCTAAATATAAAGATAAACGAAAATCTCATGCACATCTGAAGAAGGAAGGGTACACAAAACCTTTCATCGATGCCTCCGGATCCAAAGGAGAAAAGGGAAGAAAAGGGGAGAAATGAACGTACTGTCACAAAGGATTCCATTCAGAATTTGCATGCATGCAAAAAAAAATAGATCTGATGTCTCAAATACTTCAGCAAAACAAACTTGGAGATCGCATCCCCGAGGGTTCCAAGAAGAAGAAGCGAGAAGATCCGAATTCTAAGAAAGACAATTCTAGCCATGCCTTGATTGCCATCAACTTCTCTCACAATGCTTAGATCATAGATTCAGGAGAATCACATCACATGGTTGCCTCAAAAGAAGTATATTCTTCTTTGGATGCATGCAAAGGTCCTCCTATTCTGATGGGGGACAACTCTTCTTTCGAAGTCACTGACAAAGGAAGGATTGAACTCACCAATGGAAGCTTCAAGAATGTGTTGCACGTTCCCAAAATTTTCGTCAAACTTCTCTCTGTGTATCAGATGAAAANCATGGTTGCCTCAAAAGAAGTATATTCTTCTTTGGATGCATGCAAAGGTCCTCCTATTCTGATGGGGGACAACTCTTCTGTCGAAGTCACTGACAAAGGAAGGATTGAACTCACCAATGGAAGCTTCAAGAATGTGTTGCACGTTCCCAAAATTTTCGTCAAACTTCTCTCTGTGTATCAGATGAAAAATTATGGCACTGAAAAGAAATTCATATTCACAATAAATTCTTTGGACATCTACGACATGCAAACCAACTCCAGGGTTGCTACTGATGAAGTAAATCATCAGTCTAGATTGTATACTTTTTCTGAATTCATTGAACCTGATTCTGATTTACTGCTTACTCATACTGATGAAAGTAGTAAGATCTGGCATGAAAGGTTTGGACATTTGAATTTCATATACATGCAACATATTAGCAAGCAAAGATTGGTTGATGGTCTACTAGACATCCATTTCCCCAAGGGGGTATGTGAGGGATGTGTTCTTGGGAAACACCCTCAAGAGAAATTCAATAAGGAAAAGTCTCAGAGACCTTATGCACCTTTATATATGATCCATAGTGACCTTATGGGTCCTTTTCCACATCCATCGATAAAAAAAGAGAGGTTTTTTCTCCTTTTTTTGATGATTTCTCACATTTTACATGGATCTACTTTCTCAGGAAAAAATACGAAGTCTTTCAACACCTCAAAGATTTCAAAGCCCTGGTTGAGACACAGTCTGGAAAGAAGATCAAAGTCCTACGAACTGATAATGGGGGAGAATATGTAAATCATGAGATCCATGATCTTTTCCATCAGATAGGGATTCAGTTGTAGCACACAGTTCCCTATAATCCACAACAAAAAAGAGTCGCTGAGTAGAAAAATCGATCTCTAAAGGAGATGGCATCTTGCATGCTGCATGCAAAGTCACTATCAGAGACTATGGGATGAAGAAATTAATTGTGGAACATACATCCAAAACAGATCTCCTCATAGATCTATTAAGGATAAAATCCCCTATGAGGCTTGGAGCCGCCTCAAACCGGAAGTGACCCACTTTCACATTTTTGGTTCACGTGCATGGGCCCGGATTCTCTTTGAAAAGAGGAAAGCAATTGATCCACAGAGAACTGAGTGCATTTTCGTTGGATACACCGATGGTATGAAGGGATATCGACTTATTGATATTTCCTCAGACCGACTCATGATTGAGTGTAGTGTCCAATTCGAGGAAAGTGTCTCACATCTACCTCAATAGACGCATGAAAACTCCTTCACTCTTCCACCTGTCTGAGATGATGAGCATGCACATGCCAAGTCTTCTTCAGACAAGAGTTATGATTCAGATTTAGATTCAGTATAGTTAGATGCAGAGTCAGAGCATCCAGATGCAGTTACAGAGCTAGAGAAGAGGCCCAAGTGGGCACAGACTACCCTTCAGGATGTAGAGGATCTCGTTGGTGATCCAGATGATGCTAGGAGGAATCAATCTGATTTCGAGGAGTCTCCTATTTCACTCATTTCCACTAAACCATTTCCCTTCAAGCATGTTTTCTTGGTTCATTCTTCAGATCCACAGTCTTACGGTGAGGTTGTTGGAAATCTGTTTTGGGAATCCGCCACGCAGGAGGAGTACAACTCCCTCCTTGAGAAATAGACTTTGGATTTGGTTCCCCTTCCTTTTGGGAGGAAACTTTTCAGATGAAGATGGGTCTACAGGACCAAGAATGCATTGGATGAGAAGATTAACAGATACAAAGCCAAACTTGTCACTAATGGCTTTCAGCAGGTTCATGGTATTTCTTATGATGAGACCTTCGCTCCAGTAGAGAATATGGATTCCATATGATTGGCACTTGCCATTGCAATAGATAAAGGATGGGGAGTACATTAGATGGACATGAAGAATGCATTTATTCATGGTGATCTCTCTAAGGAGATCTATATGAAGCAACCCCAAGGATTTATGCAGGACTCATCTTTGGTCTGTTGACTGAAGAAGTCACTTTATGGCCTCAAGAAGGCTTCCAGGGCATGGTATGCCAAGATGGACTCCTACCTGCTATCATAGAACTTTGTATGTTGTAAATTAGACCCGGATGTCTACATGCTCAGGACGACTAATTCAATTCTACTATTAGTTTTGTATGTTGATGATTTGTTGATCATCGGTTGCTCGACTTCAGTGATTGATGCAATCAAGAGGATTCTACATGATAGGTTTTTGATGACGAACATGGGTCCTCTAAACTTGTTCCTTGGACTTGATATCAGTCAGGATGCATCAGGCATCAAACTATCTGAGGCCAAGTATGCACGAGATCTCCTTGAGAGATTTCACATGACAGACTGTAAGTCTGCCCCGACTCCTTTCCTATCAGTAGTAAAACTTGAGGATGGTGGGGAGACTCCATTGGTTGACAACACACTATACAAACAACTAGTGGGGATCTTTTTGTATCTCACACACTCCAGACTAGACCTCTCATATATAGTTGGCGTAGTTTCCAGGTTCATGCAGGAGCTGCATGAGCTACATTGGAAAGCTACAAAGTGTATCCTTCGATACGTATAGGGAACCATCACCTTTGGGATTCATTATGAAGCAGACTCTACATTAGATCTCATTGGGTTTACTGATTCCAACTAGGCTGGTGATAGCACTGATTGCAAGTCTACATCTGGTTATTCACTCAGTCTTGGTTCCGGGCCTATCTATTGGCCGAGCAAGAAGCAAGATGTCATTGCTCTATCTTCAGCTGAGGCAGATCAGTACAGAGGGGTAGTTAACATAAAAATTCAGGCTATGTGGCTACAACAGTTTTTCACCAAGTTGGGCATTCAGTTTCATTAGCCGATCGCCATCTGGTGTGACAACTAGAGCACTCTGAAGTTCTGTAGAGATCCAGTTCAAAGGCAGCGGACGAAGCACATCGAGATCCACATGCGCTACATTCAAGACTTGGTACATGAGGGGATCATCGACTTATAGTTCTATCCTTCAATAGAACAGACGGTAGACATATTCACCAAGACCTTCACTGAGAAGAAGTTTCATTCTCCGCAAAGTCATCTTGGAGTGAAGGACACAATTGTCTAGCAACTGTAGTTCTTCTTTTTACATACATTGTACCTTGAGGGGGGGGGGTTTCCCATGAGCTTTTCCTTCTTTCCTCACTTTATTTTCCAGTGTATCTTTTGTATTTGGGTACCTAACATGGCCTAGTTTTCAGGACCCATTCTTTATTTTCACCATAGTGATGTTCAGGGGGGGTGTTGGAGTTACTTCAAACACACCTAGGATTTCTTTTTCCCTAGGTTTTTCATTGTTTATTAGTCATAATTAGTCATTATCCAGTCTCCTATATTCTAGGGGAGAATATTCGACCTGGATAATATTCTCTTTCAGCTGACAATTCAGTTTCACTACTACATATGGGCAGATTATTCCACAAAATGTTTCCACGTTTCCATTATTTTCATCTTTTTTTTTTTTAAATAGGGCGGGATTTTCGTCGATATTTCCACAAAATTTCATCGCAATATCCACAAATAGGATATTTTAACTTGGCCAGGAATTTCGTCGCTATTGCCAAGAAAATTCGTGGCAATAGCGACGAAAATTTTGCCTATCTGATTGGTCGGTGTTAACAACTATTTGACTATTTGATCTATATATACTTGACTTTAAGAGACTTTGCAACATAATTTCTATAGTTGCGACACTGTTCTTGTCTTTTGTTTGAGCTGTTTATTTTTTTTGTCACCTACCGGTTGAACAAATCCAATTCTCGATCTACATAGCTCGGATTTTGAACTTGCAAGGTTAGTATGTTTTTTTTTTATTGATGTACTCATTTAACTTGTAAATTTTTGTTCAAATGTCCAAATTTCATGTAGCTTGTTTTTTCCTTGATAATATATTATATGTGTAGTACCATATTTCATGTCTTTGGTTTTTGGATCTAGTTAGTATATTCTATGGAAAAGGATATGTGGATTCCATAATATTCTAGGTTTATGGAATCCACATACCCTTTTCCCCTCAATTGTCGCTAGAATGTCTCTCTATTTTCATTGATAAAGATATGGAAGTGCTCTCGAAACTCAAACCTAATCGATGAAATGATAGTAATTTGTTGTGATTTTCTTCTCTGTTTTATTTTTACGAACTAACAAAAAATCACCAGCAAATCTTGATTGAAGCTTTGATACCACTTGTTACATCCGTAGTACCCAAATGGGATCACACTTGCATAAATTGAAAATAATATAACAGTGACAATAATGGTTGGGATACTTGCATACCTAAGGGTTGGCTAGCACTTACTAATTCAATTAAATGAAGGAAGAAATGTCCATGAATAAAATCTTGAAGTTGATTGTTATATTGATAAATGATAAGTTATGGTATATATAAGATAGGTAGGAAACTCATGTTTATAACAATAAGATACATAAACACTAACCCTAAACTTATGTTAGGTATATTTGTCGTTATTATATAAAGGAAACATTTGTACACATATGACCTTGTTATAAATATGTTATCTATGTCATGATTAGGCACATAACAATCACTTTTAACTAACCACCTTCAACCATCTTAGCTTATGGTTAGCCACCTTTAAATTTCTTGTCTTATGACTAAGCACCTTTAACAAATGAACTTGTGATTATATACCATACTCTTCCAATACCATGGTGATTCAATACACACTACTCTAAAGTACTAATTGAACCATATCAATCTTAATAGTTAATCGATAATAAAAAAAAAGCATGTCAAAATGTATTAGAAGAAATAATTGTGAGGATTGTAGGTCAATGTAAATAAACATATCATAATTGAAAGGAGTGGCTAAAATATAAAAATTTGACAACTTACTGTTTGGTATGGTGTAGGTAAAACAATTACTTTTCAGGACAAGGATTTGTCACTATGAACGGAAATGACAAGAAGCTTGCTCAGTTAAGAGTGGCATTAGAGGCGAGGGGTGATGGAAAATGTTATTACCCTTGCTATGATTGCAGAGGCTTGCAAAAAAAAATACTTTTAATAACAATAGCTCAAAGACATTGTAGGGAGAAGGGGCACGCCGAAAGGGGGTTATGAATATTGTCCCTTGGTAAGAGGATTCAATATTTAATGTATTCTCTGCAATAATCAATATGTCATGAATTTTAGTAATATTTCTTATCAGGATTTTTATATTTTCTATACACACTAACTTTTCTATGATTTTTTAAAACATATAGACGATGCCCCCAAAATGTCGACCTTCAGAGATTTATTTGCGAAGTACTAGAAGAAATACTCCTTTACAGGGTGATGAGCTTCGAGATCCGAATATTGAAGTTGTTCATCAAGTTATTAATGATGATATGGATGGAGATAACGTTAGTGATTCAAATCGGGAAGATGAGATACATAGATTGATCCAAGACACATTTGCTCCAATGGATGAGGACAACCAGGATGATAGTCATGATGTTGATCCTCTACTCAAGAAGTCACGTCAACCTCTTTATGAAGGCTCAACAACAAATCTTTTATCTGCTATATTGTTGTTGGTGAAGCTAAAGGTTTTGAATGGTTTATCAAACACATGCCTCACACAGATACTAAGGTATTTAATTTGTTAAGTATTTATGCCCGCATGTTCACAAATACTTAAAAGGTTCATTTTTTTCCTATATTACTATTGTTTTCTAATTTGTAAATTAGCATATTGGATGAGATATTGATGATTAATATTGTTTACATTGACTTATTGTTTATAATTTTGTAGATTGTTAGGTGAAGTTCTATTACCGACGTCAAATATTTTTCCACACACATATTGATAAATATTGTTAAGCCCT
>JASDQU010241447.1:0-17469 GCA_032191745.1 Picea mariana
GACAATTTTTGTAGCCCCCCCTGGACCATTCATTATAAGGTCGTAGATCTGATAGTAGAAGTTCTTTTAGGGTTTTTTTTCCCTAGAAGGAAACCCTCTTTTATGAGGGAATTGTATTGCAGTTGTGTATTATCACGAATATTGTATTCTGAGAGAGGATACTGTGAGAGAAATAAAAGGAAGTTACAATGAGTGTGTTGTAGGTTGCATCCCTTCATTTTGTTTGATAATAAATAGGAAGGACATGTCAATTTCTCTGGTGGACGTAGCCCACAATGCACAATGGGTGAGCCACGCATATCTGTGTCTCTATTGTATTGTGTATCTTTTGTGTTTTATTTTCACATTTGTTTTATTTTATTGCTCCGCAATCCTGTTTTTCTAACAACTGGTATGAGAGCGAAAGGTAACTCGCAGGAAAATAGGGTTCCTAGTTCAAGTGGGAGAAATGACTAAAGACAAAAAGTTTAGGGTCAAAAAATTTAATGGCCAAAACTACCAGTTATGGAAGATGTAGATGGAAGACTATTTATATCAGAAGGATCTATTCCTACCATTGGGTGGAATATCAAAGAAGCTGACGACCATGAAGGATGAATAATGGGAGGTTCTTAACATAAAGGCACTAGGAACAACACGATTGATCCTAGAAGCATCGGTGGCTTTCAATATTTCAAAAGAAAAGAAAATGAAGGTGATGATGGACACATTGGATAAAATGTATGAAAAACCCTTGGAATCCAATAAGGTATTTCTAATGAAGGGATTATTTAATATGAAGATTTCAGAAGGTGGGTCTGTTGCAGATCATTTAAATGAATTTAATATAGTTACTAATCAACTAATTTATGTAAAAGTGGACTTTGATGACGAAGTCATGGCTCTTCTAATCCTGTGCTCATTGCCAAAAAGATAGAATGGCTTGGTCATGGATGTAAGTAACTCTGTCTCTGGTTCAAACACTCTAAAGTTTGATGATGTTATTGGTGTTATCCTTAGCAAGGAAATGCAACAAAAAAGCAAAGGTGAGACATCAGGTAATGTGTTGACAATGGAGAATAGGGGAAGACAAAAGGATAGAGGAAAGGGTTCAGGGAACCGTGGGAATTATAGGAAGGGAAGATCCAAATAAAGACAAAGAAAAATAGAGTGCTGGAGTTGTGGAAAGAAAGGACATCTGAAGAAAGACTCCAGAGCTCCAAAGAAACAAAGAGATGGACAACAGGAAAAATATCATGAAGAAAATGTAACATGTGATGTGTTACAAGATTCTTTAATTATTTCCGTAGATAATATTTTTGATTCTTGGGTAGTAGATTCATGGGATTCATTTCATGCCACACCCCATAGAAAAATTTTTCAAGATTATGTTCAAGGTGATTTTGGACAGGTTCATTTGGGTGATGATGCACCATGAAAAATGGTTGGAATGGGAAAGGTACAAATAAAGAAAAAAAATAGAAACCAATGGTTGTTGAAAGATGTAATACATGTTACATATCTAAGAAAAAATCTAACTTCAACAGGGCAGTTGGAAAGTGAAGGTTGTATATCTAAATTTACATATAAGACGTGGAAGGTCACCAAAGGATCACTGGTGATAGAGAAATGAGAGAAGGTAGGTACATTGTATTTATGTACTGGTAATAATGAATTTTCTATCTATTTATATTCTATAGGAGTAGATACAACACTGTGGAATCATAGGCTTGGACACATGAGTGAGAAGGGGATGCAGATACTTCACAAATAATTTTTTTTTCCATATCTCAAGCAAATTGATTTGGATTTCTATGAGCACTGTGTTTATGGAAAACATAAGAGAGTCAAATTTATTAGAGTCAGAAAGGAAAAGAAAAGTGAAAGGTTAGAGATTGTGCATACATATGTATGGGGACCAATTCAGGTATCATCTCTTGGTGGCTCTTGTTATTATGTTACTTTTATTGATGATGCAACTAGAAAAACTTGGGTTTATTCCATTCGAAAAAAATTTGATGTTTTTGACACTTTTAAGAAAAGGAAAGCTTTGGTTAAGAATCAGACAGGAAAAAAGTTGAAGTGTCTCAAATCAAACAATGGAGGTGAATATTGTAGCAAGGAGTTTGATGATTATTGTTCATACCATGGGATTCATAGAGAGAAGACATTTCCAGGAACACCATAAGAAAATGGTGTCAGAAAGGATGAACAAAACAATCATGGAGCGTGCAAGCAGTATGAGATTGCATGCATGGTTGCCCTTACTATTTTGGGAATATGTTGTAGATACTATTGTTTACTTGATAAAAAAAATGACCTTCAAGTTCTTTGGATGGTGTCATTCTAGAGGAGGAATGGATAGGTAAAAAGGTAAAATATTCATTTTCGAATACTTTCAAGTGTGAAGCATTTGTCCATATTGATAAAGAAAATAGAACAAAGATTGAAGCAAAATCCAAGAAGTGTACATTTATTGGATATGGTGTTAATGATTTTGGTTATCACTTATGGGATTATGAAAATCACAAAATAATTAGGAGTAAATATTTCATATTCAATGAGAAGGTCATGTATAAAGATCAGTTGCAGGGAAGGAAATAGAAAGAAGAAAAACCAAAGGTATTAGAAAATAAAATATACACCAACAAGAACAACAAGTACCTCAAACTCCTGCAAGTGTTGTTATAATATCTAACAGGTTAAATAGACCCCTTGAACGATACTCTCCTTCATTGTATTATTTATTGTTGACTGATTCTGGTGAACCAGAATGTTATGAAGGTGCAATGTAGGTAGACACTAAAAAGAAGTGGGAGCAAGGCATGAAAGAGGAAATGGATTCCTTGGTAAATAAACAGACTTGGGATTTGGTTCAGTTGCCTGCAAGAAAAAGATCATTGCAGAATAAATGGGTTTACAAGTTGAAGGAAGAAGATGGAGGAAACAAATGGTACAAGGATATACTTGTTTTAAAAGGGTTAGCACAAAAGAAAGGTATATATTTTGATGAAATATTTTCTCCTATTGTTAAGATGACTTTAATTAGTACTATTTTAAGTCTTTGGTAGTAGAAGATTTTCATCTTGAATAGTTAGATGTAAAACCAACTTTTCTCCATGGGGATTTGGAGGAAGATATTTATATGCAACAACCACAGGGGTATGAGGTCAAAGGAAAGGATAATTTGGTATGCAGGTTGAAGAATATCTTGTATGAAATAAACAAAGGTCCAAGGCAGTGGTATTTGAATTTTGTCAGGTTTATGACAGAACAAGGTTATAATAGATGTCATTTTGATCACTTTGTTTATTTTTAAAATCTAGAAAATGGAAGCTATATTATATGTAGAAATATTTGAGGTCCTATGAGGCTTCCATCTAAGGTCTATACTTGACCTTAGTATGGCTCTAAGTTTCAACTGTATGGTTGTCTTCTTTTTCTATTTTAGGACAACAAACAATCATCTCACTTTCTGCTCAATGTTTTACAGGTTAGGTGCTCTTTTAAGGTGCCCTTGCAAGTGTTTTCTTATCTCAATGTTAGCACATGCAATATAACTTAAAACACATAACACTACCTCTAGATATTGAACTTTAAAATGCTGATCTACACTTCTAAACATGCATAAAATTGACACAGGTATTTTTGGTCAACATGACCCTGGATAAAACCCCACCGGGGAAAACCAATTTGGGATATCTATCTATATAATGATGATTAAAGAAAGAGATACAACAAGTAATGAAATACAATGGAACCTATATACATAGCAATCTCCTCACAAGCCTTTCCACAAGAACTAGAGAAAGAAGTGCCCAAACTATGGTGCACGCTCTCCCTTTGCATTGAACTGAAGTGCCCTAGCTCATCTGTAGCCTAATTAAGAAATCCCTCCACACGAATGTCATATCCTGTGTTGCCTCTCCACCGAAACTGTCAGAGATCGAATCCTCCAAGAAGATCTTCTACCAGGTAGCTTCCATTCCTCTCAACATGTGCGCCCCCCTCCTAGAAGAATTGATCACCAGAAATAAATGGAGCCAGAAACTGAATGCCTCTCTCCACAGAAGCAAGCACCCAAGCTCTCCTCTCCCTATGCATCAGACCTCATCCTGATTTGACAAGTCCTCCTCTCCTTATGATAAAATGAAGGATCCAAGTGCGCCTCCTCTCCTAGATGCTCCCCTCCTCCATGCAAAGTGCTCCCTCCAAGAAATAGAAGCTATGGCTCCATATAAATTCTCTCCATGCAAACTCAAACAACACAAGAGCCTCTCCTCAATCTATCAAGGGTTTTTCTCAAACCCTCATGAAGT
This sequence comes from Picea mariana, assembly GCA_032191745.1. Taxonomy (NCBI): domain Eukaryota; kingdom Viridiplantae; phylum Streptophyta; class Pinopsida; order Pinales; family Pinaceae; genus Picea; species Picea mariana. The sequence continues at coordinate 4,299 of JASDQU010241447.1, forward strand.
GCGCCCTCCTTCTCCTCAATAAATGTGCCCCTCTTCTCTTCTCCAAAAACTCTCAAGTGAAGAATGAGCCTCAAAAATACCTTTACCCTCTCTTTAGCCTCCTCATGCCAACCCTAAAAGATCAATGGCNCCCTCCTCCATGCAAAGTTCTCCCTCCAAGAAATAGAAGCTATGGCTCCATATAAATTCTCTCCATGCAAACTCAAACAACACAAGAGCCTCTCCTCAATCTATCAAGGGTTTTTCTCAAACCCTCATGAAGTGCACCCTCCTTCTCCTCAATAAATGTGCCCCTCTTCTCTTCTCCAAAAACTCTCAAGTGAAGAATGAGCCTCAAAAATACCTTTACCCTCTCTTTAGCCTCCTCATGCCAACCCTAAAAGATCAATGGCCTAGATTAGATCTATCCAAGTCTAATCAATGGGTGAGATTAACTCCAATAATCTCACTAAGGAAACCCACTTTCCTTAGTTGCTTTATGTCTATTAATTCACCCACATTGTGAATTAATTGTCACTTTATGACTTAAGTGACATATTTCACTTTTGAATTAAAACTCCTAAGTGAAAGTGAAATTAGAATCATAAAGTAAAGTACAAGGGTAATAGTCTTACCAAGGAAAGTGCTCGTCACCAACAATCCGTCCCTGCAGAGGACATGGTTGCATCCTGGCATATGCTCGATGAGTATGGATGTACCCTGATCACTGAAAGTGGACTCTGTCATAGATCTGCTCAATCTGTATGATCTATAAATAACACTGACTCTCCATCTATCCAAGATCACCTAGATCTCGACATCACACCGAAGATCTCCACCTTGGTCTCCCACCAAGGATTTCCTCCTACTCTTGGACTCTCACCAAGAGTCTCTACTCTTGGCATCTCACCAAGAGTCTCCCCCTCTTGGTCTCTCACCAAGAGTCATCAACTTGGCCTCTTTCCAAGTCACCTCTACCTGAAGTGGATCCAGAACCTGATCTACTCGTCTCAGAAGCTATGTGAGGCTTAAGCCTCTGTGGTGCCCTGCTACTCCTCCTCCTCATCCTCTAATGCACTAAAGCTATAACACCCACTCTCTATCTACTCGACTGCTCTAAAAATGTAGCTATACTGGGTGGACCAATCACCCACTTTGAAGATGTCTAGGGACACTGAGTCTGATCTCCCTCTGAATCATTATTGTGTGTCAGTTGGTCCTCATCAACTCGGTCTCCCCAACTAATGTTGGATGGTGTAATAGTATATAAAGTAGTAATGAATGCACACTCTCTCGCAAACTTCTCCTCAAACTCTATCTCCTTTTCTATCACTGCTAACACATCCTGCTTCTTCTTCTTCTTGGGACACTATCCTGCATAATGACCCATCTCTCCACAAGCAAAGCATCTCACTGTGCTCATGTCTCTCCTCTGCCCATTGCTGGCGTTTCTCTCTCCTCCTTGTGGTGGGTCCCCAAACTTGGGACCCTGCCGACCTTCACGATCGATCTTCTTCTTGCCCTTTGTCTAAAGAGAAAGGTCCTCATCACCAGAAACTGTATGTTGCTGCTGTCCAGAAGCATCTGTTGCAAGCCTAATCTCCTCCTAGATGAAGTCATCCCATATCCTCTCCCATGTAGGCATGACCTCCTTGGAAACAATGCCCCATACAAATGGACCCCACGGTTTGGTGAAGTTATTCATAGATTGCCTCACCAAAGAGTTAGGGTTCACAACCTCTCTAATGGTTTCCAACTCATCTCTGATCTGTGTGTATCTACCAAGGAATGAAGTAATTGACTCATCCTTGAGCATGTGAATGCCCCTGAGTCGGTCATGAAGAACCATCTTCCGGTTCTCATTAGAGCTCTCGTACAACTTGCACAAAGATGCCCACATATCGTATGCACAAGTATTCCCAGTAAAGTGGGGAATAATGTGATCTCTCACAACATCACATATGATCCTCTTTGCCTTGTTGTTCTTCCTCCTGAATTCTACTACCAAGACGGGAGCAGTGACAGGAATGGGAGGAACAACTGCCTCGACTGTGTCCCATAGCTCGAGGTCATCTAAGACAAAGACCATCCTTGCCTTCGAAGGCAACCAATTGCTAGCCCCGGCTAGCCTATCCTCCACATGCATCTGAGATACTGACATGTCTGCCAACTGCGCTCACTATGGTGCTACCAATGAAAAGGAACGCTACCTCACTCTTATCAACACAGGTGTGAAAAGAGGAAAGAGAATCCATGACCTCACTCCTAATTAGTAGGTGTGAAAAGAGGTCGTCTCTACAGCCTCACTCCTGTCCACGCAGGTGTGAAAAGAGGCTGTCCACAAGTTTCAAAAATCAACCCAACAAATCCGCCCACAACTGTCCACCAACACTGTAAACTAGCTATCCAAAATCTGCCCTGAGCCGTGCAACTAGCAATGAATGAGAGGCACCTTCAGATCTGAAGTTTATCCACTGTTTTGGAATGAAAACTTGTTGTCCAAAACAACCAACAAATCTAATATAAAACTTCTCCAAACTGCCCAAAAAGTGCTCCAAAATCAGCAAGTCTAAGCCACCTTTGGCTCTGATACCATGTAGAAATATCTAAGGTCCTATGAGGCTGCCATCTAAGGTCTGTCCTTGACCTTAGTATGGCTCTAAGTTTCAACTATATGTCTGTCTTCCTTTGCTGTTTTAGGATAGAAAATAGTCATCTCACTTTCTGCTCAATGTTTTACAGGTTAGGTTCTCTTTTAAGGTGCCCTTGCAAGTGTTTTCTTATCTCAATGTTAGCACATGCAATATAACTTAAAACACATAACACTACCTCTAGATCTTGAAATTTAAAATGTTGATCTAGACTTCTAAACATGCATAAAATTGACACAGGTATTTTTGGTCAACATGACCCTGGATAAAACCCTCCCAGGGAAAACTAGTTTGGGATATCTGTCTATATAATGATGATTAAAGAAAGAGATACAACAAGTAATGAAATACAATGGAACTTGTATACATAGCAAGATCCTCAGAATCCTTGCCACAAGAACTAGAGAAAGAAGTGCCCAAACTATGGTGCACCCTCTCCCTTTGTTGCCCTCTGCACTAAATTGAAGCTCCCTAGCTCATGTGTAGCCAAATGAAGAAATCCCTCCATAGGAATGTCCTCTCCTGTGCTGCCTCTCCACTAAAACTATCAGAGTTAGAATCCTCCAAGCATATCTACTACCAGGTAGCTTCCAGTCCTCTCAACATGTGCACCCCCCTCCTAGTAGAAATGATCACTAGAAATAAACGGAGCCAGAAAATGAATACCTCTCTCTACAGAAGCAAGCGCCCAAGCTCTCCTCTCCCTATGCATCATACCTCATCTTGATCTGACAAGTCCCCCTCTCATGATGAGAAAATGAAGGATCCAAGTGTGCCTCCTCTCCTAGATGTGCCCCTCCTCCATGTAAAGTGCTCCCTCCAAGAAATAGAAGCTATGGCTCCATGGAAATGCTCTCCATGCATGATCAAACAACACAAGAGCCTCTCCTCAAGATCTCAAGGGTTTTTCTCAAACCCTCATGAAGTGCGCCCTCCTTCTCCTCAAGAAATGCGCCCCTCTTCTCTTCTCCAAAAACTCTCAAGTGAAGAATGAGCCTCAAAAATACCTTTACCCTCTCTTTAGCCTCCTCATGACAACCCTAAAATATCAATGGCCTAGATTAGATCTAGCCAAGTCTAATCAATGGGTGAGATTAAATCCAATAATCTCACTAAGGAAACCCACTTTCCTTAGTTGCTTTATGTCTATTAATTCACCCACATTGTGAATTAATTCTCACTTTATGACTTAAGTGACATATTTCACTTTTGACTTAAAAATCCTAATTCAAAGTGCAATTAGAATCATAAAGTAAAGTACAAGGGTAATAGTCTTCCCCCTTTGTGCTTAGAGACGCATAAGCACATGGGGACCACTTTCCAAGGTACCCAAATCTCAACATTATCTTTATATTGTATGTAGATGACATGTTTGTTTCAGGGTCTAATATGCATGATATAAATGTACTCAAGAATAAATTAGCTAATTCATTTGCGATGAAGGATTTGGGTGCTGCAAACAAAATCCTTGGTATGAGAATAAAAAGATACATGAACAATCACAAATTGATATTGTCTCGGGGTTGGAGAGGTTTAGAATGTGGAATGCAAAACCAATTAGTACACCTTTGGCCAGCCATTTCAAATTAACTATGAAAATGTGTCCCAAGACATAGGAGGAGATAGAATACATGTCCAGGGTCCCTTATTCATCAACAATTGGCAGCTTGATGTATGTGATGGTTTGCACAAGACCAGATATTGCACATGTAGTGGGAGTTGTGAGCAGGTATATGAACAATCTAGGTGAAGAACATTGGGAGGAAATAAAGTGGATTCTCAGGTATTTGAGAGGTACTACTACTCATGCATTATGTTTTGGAGCTTTAGACACTTTTCTACAGGGATATGTTGATTCAGATATGGCAGGTGATAAATATAATAGGAGGAGCACCACAGGGTATGTTTTTAATGTAGGTGGAACGACAATAAGTTGGATTTCAAAACTACAAAAGGTTGTTGCACTTTCAACAACAAAAGCAGAGTATGTTTTCGCTATAAAGACTAGTAAAGAAATGCTTTAATAAAGCAGTGCCATTCATCTTGCAAAAAAATCAACCTTTTATTCAAATACTAATCATATATAGCTCAGATACCATTTCATACGATCCGTCTTGGAAGATGGACATTTGAAGTTGGAAAAGATACATACTAGCCAGAATCCTGCAGACATGTTAACAAAGGGAGTAATCAGGGACAAACAAAGTTCTTTCTCAGTTTCAATTGGTCTTCAAGAATGAAGGTGAAGATGAGAAATTTGTGAGGTCCAAGGTGGAGTATAGTCCAAAAAGTACAACAACAATGGAGTTGTTATGATCAATATCCAAGTGGGATATTGTTGGTTGTGGAGCCTAATTATCTTCCTAATTCAAAGGTTTGTTTCAATTGTACTTGGACCCCATTCCTTAACAGGGGGTGTGTGGGGGATTTCCTCCCCAAAACTATCAAAAATGGGGTCCAAGGGGGAAGGGGAGGGGTGGCGAGAACAATTTTTGTATCCCCCCCCCCCTGGCGGAGGATTCGAGGTAGCACCCCCGAAGTGAAATATTGAGAAAAATTACCTTGTAAAATATTGTAATTTCATAGTCAATCTAAATCGTTCATTATAAGGTTGTAGATCTTACGGTAGAAGTTATTTTAGGGTTTTTTTATTTAGAAGGAAACCCTCTTTTATGAGGGAATTTTATTGCGGCTGTGTATTATTGCGAATATTGTATTCTGAGAGAGGATACTTTGAGAGAAAGAAGATGAAGTTACATCATGTGTGTTGTAGGTTTTTTCCCTTCATTTTGTTGGATAATAAACAGGAAGGACCTAGAAATTTCTCTGGTGGACATAGCCCACACTGGGTGAACCATGTATATATGTGTCTCTATTGTATTGTGTATCTTATATGTTTTATTTCCATATTTGTTTTATTTTATTGCTCTGCGATCTTGTTTTTCTAACAAAAAACATTGGGAGGTAGTAAAGTGGATTCTCAGGTATTTGAGAGGTACTAGTACGCATGCATTATGTTTTAGAGGTTCAAACACTATTATTCAGGGATATGTTGATTTAGATATGGTAGGACCACAGGGTATGTTTTTACTATAGGTGGAACAACAGTAAGTTGGATTTCAAAACTAGAAAAGGTTGTTGTACTTTAAAAAACGGAAGCAGAGTATGTTGTTATTACAAAGTCTAGTAAAGATATGATTTGGTTACAAAGGTTTATGGAGGAATTGGGATTAAAGAATCAAGAGAATAGAAGGTTGTACCATGACAACGAGAGTTCCATTCATCTTGAAAAGAAATCAACCTTCCATTCTAAGACTAAGCATATACAACTCATGTACCATTTCCTACGATATGTATGTAAGATGGACATTTGAGGTTGGAAAAGACACGTACTAGAAAAAATCCTGCAAAGATGTTAACAAAGGTAGTAACTAGGGAGAAACTAAGTTCCTGCTCAGTTTCAATTGGCCTTCAAGCATGAAGGTGAAGATGAGAACTTTTCTAGGTCCAAGGTGGATCATAGTCCAGGAGGTATAACAATAGTGGAGTTGTTGTGATTAGTCTCCAAGTGGGATATTTTTGGTTGTGGAGATGGATTATCTTCCTAATTCATACGCAGGTCAAAGAAACTACATGATGCATAATTCATGCCCCCCGCCCCGACCATGAGGGGGCATAATTGTTTGTTTTTTTGCAATTCAAATATTGTAATTTAGTAGTCAATATGGACTGTTCATTATAAGGTCACAGATATAATGGTAGAAGTTATGGTAGAAGGTCCCAACCCTCTCTTATGAGCGAATTATATTGTGGCTCTGGATTATTGAAAATATTGTATTCTGAGAGAGGAGACTGTGAGACAAAGAAGAGGAAGTTACAACAAGTGTGTTGTAGGTTGTATCCCTTCATTTTGTTGGATAATAATAAGGAAGGACCTGGAAATTTCTCTGGTGGACGTATCCCACACTGGGTGAACCACACATATCTATGTCTCTATTGTATTGTGTATCTTATATGTTTTATTTCCACATTTGTTTTATTTTATTGCTGCCCGATCTTGTTTTTCCAACAATAAGGCATTAAAGTAATTGCATTCTTGATCATGACATAGTTTCCATAACTTTGAAGAGATCATTACATACCTCATCATGGGTAAATAAAGAAGAGAGAGGTTGGAATACTTGAGGGACACCAATGCTTAGCCTTGAGAAGAGAATGAGAACTTGAAGGAGTAGGTACAAATGTTCAACAAGAGGATGAAGGAGATGGAGAAGAACCTTTATACCTCTACCAAACTTCTTCCATTGTTAAAGAAGAAGTTTTAAGAATTCCAATACTCCCTCACCACTATCATGGCAGATTAGGACAAGCACAAAATGTATCTTGTACACTTGGGAGAGAAGGTCATTTAGTTGGATAGCTAGCAAGAGGATATGATCACAGAGATGATGGATCAACTACAACAAGAGTTGGCAGATAAGGAGGAGACCTTGGAAAGGCTCCAAGTGGTTTTCCAAGAGCACCATGAAGCAATGCCACCTTCCATTTCCACTTCCCAATCCAACACCATGATTGATACCAGTTTGGTAAGCACACCTTCCTTGGATTTCTCAATACCATTTTGGTGATTTTGAAAATCATACTAAAGGCATTGGTTCCAAGCTCTTAAGGAAGATGGAATATTGTGGACAAGGGCTAGGAAAGAGGAGACAAGGCATCCTAAACCAAATAATAGCCACACTATAGGTCAAGCATGAATGTCTAGGATTCTATGGTAGAATGGAAAAATCCATGACCATGAAGACCAATTTATGTGAAATAAAAAGACATGCCAAAGTTGGCTTTATCATCAAGAGAAAGTGCAATAGTAAGTGAAGGTGGAATCCCACTACCACCTTAGATTCCTTATGGTGGATTGAATGGAAGTGATGAGAAGAGATTGAAGACTTAGCTTGCACCATCATTCAAAGGAATAAACAAACCAATTAACTGGTGCAAGAAGAAGAAAAAGACTAGGACGTCTGCCTCAAACAAGACATTCCTTGTTTTTCATTGTTTCAAGAAGAATGATCATAATGTTTCCATCTGTTGGTATGCAGAATTATGCTCATGCTGTGGAAAGCAAGTCCATCGTGAGGTAGTATGCTGGGAGAGGCAATCCATATACTACATATCAGATTAATTTTAGAGGAAGAATGGAAAGAATAATTATGATCCAATCCAAAAATGATCTCAGAGACACATGGAAAGGAGGAGTATTTTAGGTATTCCTTGTAGCAAAAAAAATAAATTCTGCCACCACTACAAGTTGGGTGGACATGGGGAAGCGAAGTGTTGGCGATTTCATCCAAATATTCACCCCAAAAACCACACAACCAAGAGAAGGGTGTGGAGCATGAAGTAAATAGGTGATGAAGAGCTTCCTACATCTCCAATTCAAGGAGAAGAAGTTGTCCAAGGAGAGACAACAACACAAGAGGTCAACCTCAACAATAAAGCACGTAATTATTTGATGGAAGAAAAAGAGTGTATAGAAGTATCTTAAGCATGGGATGACATCTCTTTCATTGCAAGCTAGTTGAAGAATGACATGCCAACAGATGTATCAATGACAAAGACTCCTACAATTAACATGTAGGGGTATGCAATATGGTCATTCGATTGACATGGCCATGAATAGTTGTTTCCATGTTGGGAAGCAACTAATCTTAGCAAATGAATGCAAAAAAACTTCCCTTGAGGTGTTGTTACATGATGACAACTTGATGGGGTCACATGCACAAGAAGACCTACATTCGACTTAGCTTCATTGGCTTCCAATATGGATTGTCTCCAAGAATGCGAGGGAAATGGGGATGAATATTGAGTCCAGAGTTCATATATAGAGATTCCTCAGAGATGAGAGTTAGTGGGTATACTTTTGCATTGTGGAAACAAGTGGGACAAAAACTAGATCCAGAGCCATAAATGTGGTCCAGAGCTAGTAGCTACCAAAGCCACAATCCAAATCTAGAGCCAAAGTCAGAGATATTTCCAGGAGCCAGAGTCAAAGCCACATTCCAGAGAAGAAGACAAAATTTACATTGATCCATAATGGTTTCCTTTGATATTTTAGAGACCAAAAAGTTTCTCAAGGGAAAAGTGTGATCCAAAATGGATCTGGACCGATGAACGGATGTAAGACACAATTCCTACAATGCAATTCGACAATTAATGAAGGTTAAAAAACATTGTAAGCCAATGCAAATGTAAATGTTGAATGAGACAAAATGAAATGAGAAGGAAAATGTGATAATTAAAAGATTTAAAAGAAAAGGAAAAAATGAATAGGAGAGAAGGCTGAGGAATGGGAAGTGAAGGGCCATGGCTGTTGGCCTTCCCTTATCCCCATATCTCCCTATTTCCTCCTTCACCTTCATTCTTAAGGGTATTTTTTTCCAAGAGAGGAAGATGATAGTAAACCATGAAAACATTGTACTATAGATTACCGAAATGAAGAGATTGAGCCCCATTCAAAGTTGGTTTTCCCATTTCGGTTTCCAGGGTAAAATTTCTAAGTTCATGGTGATTGAATTTTGTGTGTGTTTCTCAGAATTTCTCACGTGTTTAATTCTTTGTTTCTCCATATTAACTTGGTTATTTTATGGGTGCCAGAATTCAATCTTGTTGTATCTTTGTGGATTTCTGTTATAGTATCATTTTATAGGTGCAAATGGAGAATTTCAACAAATATAAGTTTTATATCGTTCATTGTCTCATCTCTCGACTATTATAATTGTTCAAATAACTTCTATTTCAGTTCCTCATTACTAGTTAGTGACTGTTAAATTTGTCAGGTCAATTTCCTCACTCCTCCAGACTTCTCCATATTGTAATTTTATCCTTTGAGCTAAATTTATTTTTCCTAGGTCGATTTATCTATACCCAAGGAAAATTTCTCTTTGTTGGGTCGGATTTGCAATTGCTTGAGGAATTTTTTTTTTTGCTCAGGTGAATTTCTATTTGTCGAGTCATATTTCTAATTGCTTGCAACACATTTTTTATTGTTGGGGCGGATTTCTATTTGCCATGTCGAATTTCCAATTGCTTGAGTTGAATTTTTTATTGATGGGTCGAATTTCTATTTGCTAGGTTAGAATTTCAATTGCTTGAGTCAAACTTTTTTAGTTGATGGGAATTTTGTTTGAACGTTGGGTGTTTAAACTAGTTGTTGGGAATCTAAATTGGTTTTTGGTCGACTTCGGTTTAGCTTGAATGAGCCATTGTTTCTCTAGGGTGATTTATACTATTTGTGCATTTTCCAAAGGACGGGTGGACCCCTTATACCCAATGGCTCATTGAGAACGGTCTCATACAACATTTAATTGGATAATGTGATGTGTTATTCCCTGGAAAAAAATTACCAAAATGTGCCACCCATCAAGATCCCTTCCATATTTGTTGCACAGATACAAGTGCAAGATGACAGTAAACCAACATAGAGCCATGTGTTTTCAAAATGATCATTTCTAGCCATATTGAAAACTAAGGATACATGTGAGAAAATGTAATAAGTTTAGAGTTTTCTTCGTTTGGCATAGATTTGAATATGGTAAGGATATATTAACATATGAAGATCTCTTTCACACTTGGGGAATTTTTTTATGTGTGATGTTCTTTGGGAAGGGCCTAATTTATGGTTCGAACTGGATCTTCAATCAATAATTGAGTCACTGTTTCTATAAAATTTTATCTATTATAGAGCTGTAATGTATCACAGTAGTAGTATAAAACAAAATAACATCTGCACCAAGAGCACATTCATCTTGATATTTGAAAAAGATTGTTGGTGAAGTACAATCACATAACAAATCCATATTCAAATTGTCCTTGAAACATGCTTCATACATTTTTATTGTTTTCTTGTACTACATATTTCCATACCAAGAATGACCAAGAGGCATTTCCAAGAGAGGAAATGATGGATTTTCCTTGAATATCACACCCAATAACATGCCTTGTATTCAGGAGAAGGAAAAGATACGAAGAAGACATATTATAACCCATAACTTCAACTTAGAGAGTTGACTGACATATGGGATAGAAAGCTATTTAGAGTTAGAGACCTAACATAATGGTTTTTGACTCACTGGAAATCTCATTTATTATTTACCATTGATTTTTAGTTGGTTGTATTGCATGCAAGGAAGTTGATTGAGAAAAAAGAAGAATGGAGAAGAACCGATATCGTTGTATAGGGAAGAAGATAGAGGCCTAGTGGCCTTTCTAAAGATGAAGAACTCTATACAAGCTTGAGAACCGAGCTTAGAAGAGACTTCTATGGAGGATCCATGTTCGTGAAGTGAGTGGGCTATAATTCCCTCATTTATGAATCAACATACCAATAATTCCACTTTGCACAAGCATAAGGTCCTATTTAAAGGTGATCATAAAGGATAACTTGTTGTACTATCGTCAAAAACCTCACCAAGTCAAATATTTTAGAGTCATACCCTAACCTCCTTACTTAGATACTTTATTAATTTATGAAGCCACCTTCCTTGAACAAGGCCCATTAAATAGTTAGTTAATAGTCATTCATCACAAAAATGGTCCTCTTTATTAATAAGACCCAAATTAGTTAATTGGTTTTTATTATAAGTGGGTCCATAGGTAGTTAACATTCTCTATGGATAGCTATATATTGAGCAGAAGGTTATGTAATTATTTTTCAAGCATTGTTATAGTAATTGGACCTTTTCTCTAGGAGGTTTCTCCCTTGAAGAGGCAAGTGAACATAGCTCTCTATTTTTTATTAGATAAAGAGATATTTCTCAGGGTTTATCTATTTTCTCTTGTGTTTTATGGGTTTTCACTACATTTATGTGATTGATTTGAAGTTTTAGGGTTAAGTAAATTACAAGTGGTATCAGAGCTCTTTCTTGGGAGTGAAGTGGGAGAATGTTTGGGGCTCAAAGTGGGAATTTTTTTCTTCCTTTCATTGTTTTTTTACAAAAAAAAGAGGATGTCAAAATTAAGGTCAATTTTTGAAACTTTGTGTGTAGAACTTGAAGAAAATAGCCACATATATGACTTCCTCTTGTAAAATACCCAAGTAAAAAATAAAAAAAACATCATCCAAAATGGAGTCCAAAAAGTGGAGATATCATTGATTTCAAATCAACATTTTTAAGGTTTTTTTCACTGACGATCATGAATTTCGCAGATTGGATATCTTTTGATAGAGTGCACATATTTTAGTCAAACCACTGCTAGTATATCTATATAATTTTTGGAATTTCATAATTGGGATCATAATAGCCAATCTGAGAAGTATCGTATAAGTTTTGATCATTTTACATTTTCAGCTTCAAACCCTACCTTGAACAAGTAAGTTATTTTTTGGTGAGTTTAAGAGATTTTTCTTGGGTTAGCAAGCTCCTGAATTTTTCAATTTGTTTTTTAGATGTGTGTTTTGGCACCTTTAAATAAAATGGTGATCTATATTTTAACGGGTAAAACTATGGTTGAAGAAGAATACACATAGGAAATACAAGTGGTATCACATTGTTGGAAACCCTTGTAAGCCCTATTGGTGCTCCTTTGAGAAGTACCACATTAGGTAATACCTATATATGGAATATCACTTCCATATACCCTTGGGTATATAAGCCCTTAGGTATACCTTAAAACATCTCTAGATAATATAATCAACCATCTTATTACTATAGTACACCAAGAACAACACTTGAGGAGATCACTCTCTAGTACCTGGGTAGTCAAGCAGTATAGCTAAGGGCATAATTGATCCTGCTTAGTTAGTGCCCTAATATATTGGGCTAAGTATTACTATTGGACCCTGCACATATATCAAAGATTTATAGAATATGCCAATCCCTTGTCCATATGACCCAATAACCTTTTTTAGTGAGCTCACCCATGAAGGATCCCTATAAACCACCTCATACTTCCCCAAACAATATGACCACCCGCTCAACTATAGGGTGGCTATACTATGTGGAAGGTCAATTTAAGAAACTTTAGGAGAACATAAAGTTGGATAAGAAGTTGGATGAGAAGTTGGAGCAACAAAATCAATTGAACTTAGCCAAATTTGAAAATATGTTGAATGAGAAGTTGTTGGGTATTCTAGCTTGAGGCATCCTAGAAGAACACGATCGGACTACACAAAAAATTGATCCACACTAGAAAGAAACTTCTAACTTAGGACTATTTAGCCACCCACAACCCTCTTTGGGTTTGCATAGTAATAGACCAATGGATAATAACCTATGTCATAGTTCTCCTAAGGTGGACCTCAATAAGTTTGATGGTTCTGACCCATCTAGATGGGTCACCCAGATGAAAAATTGCTTCATTCTCTAGAGAATTACTGATGACATGATGAAACTCGGGGTGGGGGTATTGTATCTAGATCCAAAATAATGGCAATGGTGGGAATGGAATAAAAAAACCTATGTGGGATACATCGCCTGGAGTCAGTTTGTTAAATTTATCCATGCATGTTTTGAGAGAGATACTCACTATTTTGGGAAACTTAC
>JASDQU010241447.1:17489-30308 GCA_032191745.1 Picea mariana
ATACCCTTGGGTATATAAGCCCTTAGGTATACCTTAAAACATCTCTAGATAATATAATCAACCATCTTATTACTATAGTACACCAAGAACAACACTTGAGGAGATCACTCTCTAGTACCTGGGTAGTCAAGCAGTATAGCTAAGGGCATAATTGATCCTGCTTAGTTAGTGCCCTAATATATTGGGCTAAGTATTACTATTGGACCCTGCACATATATCAAAGATTTATAGAATATGCCAATCCCTTGTCCATATGACCCAATAACCTTTTTTAGTGAGCTCACCCATGAAGGATCCCTATAAACCACCTCATACTTCCCCAAACAATATGACCACCCGCTCAACTATAGGGTGGCTATACTATGTGGAAGGTCAATTTAAGAAACTTTAGGAGAACATAAAGTTGGATAAGAAGTTGGATGAGAAGTTGGAGCAACAAAATCAATTGAACTTAGCCAAATTTGAAAATATGTTGAATGAGAAGTTGTTGGGTATTCTAGCTTGAGGCATCCTAGAAGAACACGATCGGACTACACAAAAAATTGATCCACACTAGAAAGAAACTTCTAACTTAGGACTATTTAGCCACCCACAACCCTCTTTGGGTTTGCATAGTAATAGACCAATGGATAATAACCTATGTCATAGTTCTCCTAAGGTGGACCTCAATAAGTTTGATGGTTCTGACCCATCTAGATGGGTCACCCAGATGAAAAATTGCTTCATTCTCTAGAGAATTACTGATGACATGATGAAACTCGGGGTGGGGGTATTGTATCTAGATCCAAAATAATGGCAATGGTGGGAATGGAATAAAAAAACCTATGTGGGATACATCGCCTGGAGTCAGTTTGTTAAATTTATCCATGCATGTTTTGAGAGAGATACTCACTATTTTGGGAAACTTACTAAGTTATTCCAAATAGGTTCAATCACTGACTTATGGAAGCCTTTAACAAATTAACTATCCATACAAATAACTTAACATATTCTTTCTATAAAGAATGTTTCATTAGTGGCTTCGAGGAAGAAATTCAAGCACAAGTCAAATGCAATGTCCTGCTACATGGTTGGAAGTGACTTAGAGGGCCCTAGAAGCATAAATGATCATCAATGAAAAAACAAAAAAAATAATCTTCATTCCCCGCACTTGTCCTCCCTAGCGTAATTCCCCAAGAAAAGTTCTTGTTCATCCCTTGAAAATATAAAGGTTTTCTCCAACAGAAACAGAATACTTCCAAATACGTAGACTCTACTATTTTTGTGATGAAAAATGTTCTCCAGAACATTGATGTAAAGAAAAGAAATTGTTCCAAATTGATATGACCACTCAGGCCTTGATTGAAGAAACAACTACCGAAGAGAGCACCAGAGTTACAAGTTGAAGACACAAACACTTAGACCCAAGAAAATATCCACCCTCTATTCCCTCATGAAGAACCCCTAATCCCCTTGCATGCATTATCGAGCATTTAGACTCCACATACCTTGAAACTCATAGGTTGCATCAAGCACCAAAAAATTGTAGTCCTAGTTGACAATGTTAGTAGTTACAATTTCATTCACAAAAGAGTGGCAGAATAAACCCATTGTTTTGTACACTAGATGCACAACTTCCAAATCATGATCACCAATGGAGGTGTGATGAAATGTGGGGGTAGATGTAAAAATGTCAAACTCAATATAGAAGACTATTAGCTCAAAACCCATCTATTTTCCATCGATATGGGTGGAAACCCATCTATTTTCCATCGATATGGGTGGTTGTGAATATATATATATATATATATATATATATATATATATATATANACACACCCTACGAGGGATTTGGGTAAGCTCTCCTAAAATAGTAATCTCTCATTGTATGGAGAAGTTATTAAATAAACCCCACTCTAGAATTATTCCCCAATTTAATGACATATAGGTTATGGATAATATGACATAAGAAATCCACCCAAATTCTAAACTGGTCCTTGAAAAAATCATCAAGTCTTTGAGACACCAAAGGTTTTACCCACTTCTTGAGGACAACATGACCATCAAATTCCCTTGATTCTAAGAAGTCAACCACCAAATGAATGTCCTCATCGACACCCTTTCTCATAAAATAATGAAATAGAAAATATCATTTAGGAATTGTTGGAGGTGGGGGGTCATACGTCCTAGTACAAGACCTTACTCATCACCAATAGTCATGGTGTTACAGAAGGAAGGCACTTGGCGCATGTTTTCTAATTTTAGGGCTCTCAATAAGTTGACAATCAAGGAAAAATTCCCATCCTAGTTATTGATGATCTCCTAGATGAAATTCATGGATAAACTTTTTTCACTAAGCTTGAATTTCATTTAGGAAAAAATCAAGATGAAAGAGACATACATCCCTAAGACATCCCTTAGAACACATGAGGGCTATTATGAATTTCTAGTGATGATTTTTGGTCTTTGCAATGCTCCATCCACTTTCCATAGTCTTATGAACAATATTTTCAAACCCTTCCTAAGCAATTTTGTGTTGGTCTTCTTTGATGATATCTTGATCTATAGGGCCCCAAGGGGTGTATATCAGTTGGCGATAGAGTGCACTATTAAGGAATCCTCACAACTTCTTTGGTTCAAATATTTCCTAGATTTTGTGCAATGATTAACGGGTATGCGGTGTACCTGGAGGTTATGGTGGTAGCAGTCGGAATTGACCCCATGTCACGTGAGTATGAGCCTACCATAGTTTTCAATTCTGCTAGCCAAAAAAAGAGATATCTTAATCTATAGTAATGCATGGGAATCACACATAGATAATGTCAACAAGTCCTTGAAAATATTGAGAGACAACCAATTATTCGTGAAGAGCTCCAAATGTGCTTTTGGGGCTCCCGAGGTTGAATATTTGGGTCACATTGTAAGTCAGAAGAGAGTGTAAGTTGATTAAAATAAAGTGGAACGTTGAATATCTTGAGGGGATTCTTAGGACTTACATGATACTATAGGAATTTTGTCGAAAATTATGCCAAAATGTAGCTCCCTTAACTTCACTCCTTAAAAATAATGCCTTTGTTGGGAATGATGTAGCAGCAGAGGCCTTCGCTGCTTTAAAGGATGCCATGTAAACTACTTTGTATTAGAAGTTCCTAAATTTGATAATACTTTTTTCTTAGAATGTGATGCATCAAGTATAGGTCTCAAAGAAGTATTGATGCAAGAAGGACGTCCCTTGGCATTCACCTGTAAGCAATTGTGTGACCGCAGTTTGGTAAAATCCACATATGAGAAGGAAATGATGGCTATGCTTTATGCAGTGGATACTTGGAGGATAATCTCATAGGGAGGAGTTTTCATATCAAGAATAACCATCCTAGTTTGAATTACTTCCTTGAACAATGGTTGTCTTCACTAGAGCAACATAAATGGGTCACCAAGATGTCGGGGTATGATTATGAGATCATATATAATAAGGGTAAAGAGAATGTAGTTGAAGATGCTTTATCTAGACAATTTGAGGAGGATGGGTCATTTCTTGCCTTATCATTACCAAGTCCATGATGGATTGAGGAATCCCACAGTGAATGGCTATCAAATGATACTTTAAGGTATATCATCCAATGACTTCAGGTAGATCCCAACCCGCATAAAATTTATACATGGCAATAAGATACATTGTGGTATAAAGGGCACATTGTTTTAGAAAAATATTTGATCCTAAAACAATGATTCTTAGAGGAGATACATTCATCATCGGTAATAGGTCACTTCCACTTTCATAAAACCTATGAATGAATTAATTGTTCATTCTTTTGGGACAACAAGGAAACATATATATAGGATTTCATAGCATTCTATGATGTTTTCCAAAGAAACAAGGGAGAGGTGGTGAAGATACTAGGGGCACTGCAACCACTACAAATCCCAACATATATCTCGACAAACATTTCAATGGATTTTATAACAGGATTCCCAAAAGCGGGAAACAAATCACTCATCATGGTGGTTGTTGATTTCTTTCAAAAGTTGCTAAGTTTTGTTTCCTAGCTCATCATTTCACTCCTTCCTCAATTGCCCATGCCTTCATGGATCAAATATTTAAGCTACATGGTATTCCCACTTCTATTGACCCCACATTCACCAACAAATTTTGGTAGGAGCTATTTAAACTTGAAGGTACACAGTTGAATATAAGCACTGCATATCATCCTCAAACTGATGGTCAAACACAAGTGGTTAAAAAGTTCATAGAAACCTATTTGATATGCTTTGCTTCCAAAATTTTGCACCAATGAGAACAACAACTTCCCCTTGTCGAATGGTGGTACAATACCACTTATCATGGATCTATCGAAAATGACACCATACAAAGTTGTTTATGTATAAAAACCTTGTAAGGGACATCTTATGTACTAGGCACCTCAAGGACAACTTGGTTATGGCGTAAAATCAAATGAAACAAAAAAATGATCAGCATAGATCTAAACGTTATTTTTATAGAGGGGATCAAGTATTTATTCATCTACAACCTTATAAACATACATCATTCAAAGATAAAGTTCCCCATAAGCTAGCTCCTAAGTTATATGGTCCCTATCATATCATACAACACATTGGTTAGGTCGCCTACAAGTTGTCTCTCCTAGTCCACTCCAAGATTCATCTAGTATTTCATATGTCTTGTTTGAAGAAGGTTGTGGGATCAAATTTCAAAGTGTATAACAACCTATTAGAACTTGATGAAGAATGTTTCATTTGGGTTCAACTAGAAGTAGTATTTTGATACTAGAGAGCGGCATTTGAACTATCATAGGATCAAGGAAGTATTGATCTAGTGGAAAGATATGCAACCAAAAGATGCCACATGTTAACCGGCAATGATTCTACAACAATTTACTCACCTTCAACATTGAGGACAGCATTGCTTTAGAAGGGGGAGGGCATGTTAGGGTCCTACCCTAACCCGCTTACTTCAATACTTTATTAATGTATGAGGTCACCTTCCTTGAATAAGGCCCATTAAATAGTTAGTTAATAGTCATTCATTGTAAATATGACCCTGTTTATTAATAAGGCCCAAATTAGTTAGTCAACCCTCATTATAAGTGGGCCTAGAGGTAGTTAATATTCTATATGGATAGCTATATATTGAGTAGAAAGTTATGTAATTTTTTATCAATAATTGTTATTGTAATTGGATCTTTTCTCTAGGAGGTTTCCCCCTTGAAGATGCAAGTGAACATATCTCTCTATTTTTTATTATGAAGATATATTTCTCAGGGCTTCTCTATTTTTTCTTGTGTTCTTTGGTTTTACACTACATTTTATGTGATTGCTCTAAAGTTTTTGTTAAGATATTTAGACACTTATGAGTTAGTTAAGATCTACATGGTCTAATGTGTCGTTAAGTAAAAGTAAGTTTATTAGTGTGTTTCTTTAGTATGCATTAGTATGCATTTGTAGTTAGGAAATCTGATGGTCACAATATGTTCTGAACATAGTGATTTGACGGTTCATATTCTCCTCGATCTTAACGACTACATTGATCTTTGGTTTAACACCTGATTGGTTCATGATCTCTATTTAAAGAGAATGGAGGGTCATTTTCTGATGATCGATTGTGAGAAACTTTCTTGTAAATCTCTCTGTGATCTTTTTCTTTTTCATTAATAAATTACTCCAAGTGGCCATGTTGTTTGGGGTCGTGGGTGTTTCCAAGTAGGGGTTTTAACACGTAAAAATATCGGTGTGTTGATATTTGATATGGTTGTGTGAGTAGTTACTAAAGGTGTTCATCCTATGTAGGAATACCCGTGTATTCAAACATGGTATCTACACCTGTTTGAAGACCTGCTCTCATTGTAGATCAAGATCGTGAAGTTGAGTTGCCTCATATACGGTTTCTACCATTTCCATACATTTCTGGGTTAAGAGGACCATTCTGTTGTGTTTGTAGCGCTCATTTCAGTGAGGAATTCTTTTTATTTCACTCGAAAAGGTTTCTGTTTTGCCAAGATACAACCATTTCAATCAAATCCAGAGGTATAAAGCTTGAATATGCCCTTTTTAAAAATTTTGCAGAGTATTATTTCAGTTTTCCAGTTTTTGTTTATGGGTTGCTAATCTTTTGGATCTACATATTCTCTTTTCCCTACGCCATGTGCAATCTCGATAAATCAGAAACATATCGCAAATGTTGCATTTTCTGGGTAAGCTAATCTAGATCTAACCCTTCTTGTCATGGAGAATAAAACTTGTTTCCTTATGTGAAACAAGTATTTTATGAGCACGCTCTCCAAGGCCATCTTCTACAACAACAACACCCCCAATCCTCCTTCTAAACAATATAATATGTTTTTCACTAGATCACTTGGTTAAAATTTGCCTTATTAAGTAAGAGGTCTTGAGTACAAGTTTCTTTTTTGGTACCTTTTTAAAAAAATTCATGTATCCATTATAAAGTGTATTTCACTTCAAGTATAAAAGTGAATCACTATAAGTATCTTTAAAGTTTTATTTTAAAGTTATTTATTTTGCATGCAACTTTCTTTGATAAAGTAACTTCATTATAAAAGTGATCACTTCATAAAGCAACTTATTTGTAAAAGTGAGGTTATTTGTAGGGGTATCACCATGTGGACCAACTTATACTTTCCACTTGGCTCTTTGGTTACCGTTTATGGTATTTTTCAAAAGGGCATAACTTTCACATCCGAAGTTCGTTTTCAATGCCATTTTTTTTAAAACAACCTAATTTTTCGAGATCCTTCCATCCAGACTGTCATTTTAAGTTTTTAAATCCACATTATCTTCATATTTAATATGGATTCTTCTTGTGATCTTCTTCTTAACAACACAAACTACTTCCAATGGAAATCCCATATGGAGGATTTATTAAGAAGTAAAGGATTGTACCAGATTACTGTGGGGAAAGAATCAGAACCTATTGACGATGAAAATAAAATCAAATGGGAAAAATAGGAATGAAGAATCATGTGGACTGATTGGAATGTCCGTCTCTTTTGATTTAAGGTTTCACCTTCAAGGAATTGATGACCCTCATGAAGCTTGGGAAAAGATAGAATATTGTTTTGGTAAACACAATATCATTCGAGCCCACTAGATAGAAAATTAGATAATGACTTTAAGTCTAAATGATTTTTCTTGCATTGAAGATTGTTTATTTAAGTTAAAAAAACTTATAATTTTATGTAAAGAATGTAACATAAAGTTGGAAGAAGATCATTGCATATATATATTATTCTTTCTAACCTTGGTAGTGCATATTTAGTGTTTTTATCTACCTTATATGCCACCACAGAAGCTCTAGGGACTGCTTATAAAAATCCCTCTCTTGAGTTATTTTGTGATGCCTTAATAAGAGAGAAAGATAAGCTTGTGCAACTTGGAGTGGTTAGCACTGTCGGTACCTCCAACAAATCCTTAGTGTTCCAACATAAAGATAAACCCAAGAATCCCAAGAAGAAACAACCTCGCCACAACAACAAGCAAAAAAAGGGTCCCAAATCCACTCAGACAACTTCTGCTCGTAATGGTGACAAAGGAGAAAAATCTAGAAATAAGAAGACTGACAAACATTGCAACCTTTTCGGGAAATATGGTCATGATGAGTCCAAATGTTTCAAGAAGATGGAAATTTTAGAAGAAATGATGAAGAAGCACAACATCAACATTGATTCTACTTCTACCTCTTCTTCTCATGGACATGCACTTTCCACTTATGGTTTCTCCTTCAATGAAAATTCTACTTCTTCTTCTTATGAGTGGCTTATTGATTCCAGAGAATCTTATCATATGGCTAAGGATAAAGCCACATTTTTTTCTCTAAATGAATGTAACACTAAGAAACTATTTGTTGGTGATGGTATATCTCTTAGTGTTGTAGGATATGGAACAATTCAGGTATATAATGGTCATTTCAATGATGTATTATTTGTTCCAAGTATTTCTTGTAACCTTCTATTAGTATATCAAATCACTCATTCAGAAGGTAAAACCGTATATTTTCACCTCACCATGTTGTAATCAAGGATATAAAAGAACCTCAACATATTCTTGCAACTAGAATTGTTGATGATATTACTAGGCTGTACAAGTTTGACAACTTTGGGTCATCATCTTTTCCATTAGTTTTTGTTTCTCATAGCGATAACTTGAGCAAAATTTGGAATGAGTGGTTTGGTCATCTAAAATATCTCTCATTGCAGCAACTATGTAATCAACAAATGGTGTCTTATATTCCTCTTGTTTCATGCAGAGATGGTGTTTGTGTTGGTTGTGTTCTCGACAAACATCATCGAGACAATTTTGACAAGCGTGCCTCTTGGCATGCCTCGAGCCCTTTGCAACTTTTTCATAGTTTCTTTTGTGGCCCACTTTCTTCTCCTTCTTTTTCTGGGTGCAAGTATTTCTCAACTTTCATTGATGACTTTTTCGGACATACTTGGGTTTACTTCCTAAAAATTAAGAGCGAAAATTTTGACAAGTTTCTAGCCTACAAGGCCCTTGTAGAAAATAAATTTGTACATCAAATTCAAAGGTTAAGAACAAATAAAGGAGGCAAATATGTGAAATTTAATGCACTACACAGAGAATCCAAATTCAAGACACAATTCCATATACACCACATAAAAATGGTGTTGCTGAGAGAAAGAATCGTACATTAAAAGAAATGGACAATTGTATGATACAATCTAAGGGATTAAGTCTAAAGTATAGAGCGGAAACCATCAATTGTGCAATTTACATAGTAAATCACACTCCCAAAAAGGATATTAAAAATATAACACTGGAAGAAGCATGGACTAAAATTAAACCCGATGTAAGTCACTTCCATGTATTTGGCAGTATAGCATGGGCTCACATTCCTGATGAGAAAAGGAAAGCATTGCAGCCTAAAGGTGAGAACTATATATTTGTTGGTTGTTCTGAATATGTAAAAGGTTACATACTTATTCAATCATTTTTTAATGAAATTATTGTATGAAGAGATGTTAAACTTGATGACAATATCTTGGCATGCGAGCCTAATTCAACAATTGTTCCTTCTTTAGCTTGCGCGCCATCTTCACCGTTTGTGCCTTCTTTTATTCCTATTATGGTTTCTTCTTCAGATGATGGCAGTGAGTATGAATATCCACCTCCTCTTTCTTACATTCCTCCATATGAGTCCATTGAACCTGAACCAACGCCAACACCATCGCTTCCTAGATGGGTCCATTCAACACGAGAATCAATCAATGATCTTTTCGGTGATCCTTCAGATCAACGACAAACACGTTCATAATTCCAATGAGCCTCTTCTCTTTTGGCTCAAGTTTCATAGAATCATGATCCAAAGACATTTGTAGAAACTTCAGGTCATCCAGATTGGGATATAGAAATGAATGAAGAGTATCGTTCTTTAATGGAAAATGATACTTGGGATCTTGTACCTTTTCCAAAAGGAAGAAAACTTGTCAGATGTAACTGTGTCTATAGAACTAAGTATCTGATCTAGATGGATGTCGGTGGCCTCCCACCTATTCCAACTGGCTCATTTTGGCAGCTTTCCAGTTTGGCAGTTTTTTTTCTAGTTTTTGGGTCCCCGACTTCTAGGACCGTTTTGAGGTCCTAAACAACGTTTTTAGGGATCTGCACAGTCAAAATGTAGACAAATTTAGAGTTTGACCGAAAAATCTGTGTTCCTTGGACAGAAATTTCCAACAGGATATCGTGCACCTAAAACGAATATCGTATGCAACAGTTATGACCCCAAGAAGTTGATGTACTAACTTACCCCAACGGGGCCCACATGACTTTTGGCGCTTCATCTCCTAGGGTTAGGTTTTTGGATGTCTAGGGTTTTATCATTCTTGTTTATTGAAAAAAAGGCTTGGAGATCCTCATTGTAACCATCTTCTTGTGAATGAGCGCAATCATCACACCTCTTCTCAGAAATAAGCTACCACCATTCTAGCAATCTTGTTTTAGTCTGCATTTTATAGTTTCAACATATTTCTTTATTGAATAGAAGCCAATTTTACTGTATCTTTGTTATTTTATGTTGTGTTCGGTGTTAATAATAATAATAATCTGTGTTCATTTCGTTCTGCTCATAAAATTTGGATCAATATGCATCAGATGGAAGTTTTGAAAGACACAAGGCTTGGTTAGTTGCCAAAGGATTTTCCCAAGTTGAAGCAATTGACTATAATGAAACTTTTTCCCCTGTAGCCAAAATGAATTCCATCCACCTTATTCTTTCCCTTGCTACCTCACATAAATGGGAGGTCCATCAGGTGGATATTAAATCTTCCTTCTTGCATGGGGATTTGCAAGAAGAAATCTACATGGAGCAACCTCCTGGCTATCATGTACATAATGACTCTAGCCTTGTTTGTTGCCTTAATAAATCTCTTTATGGTCTTAAGTGAGATCCCCGATCTTGGTATGCCAAAATGGACAACTTTCTTCTTGACACAGACTTTTCTAGATGCCATTCTGATCCTAATGTCTATACCAAGAAAGTAGGAATCCATCTCATAATCCTTGTCCTTTATGTTGACGACCTTATCCTTACTATTAGTGACTTAAAATTTTTAACCCATGTGAAAACCAACCTTAATAAGAAATTTGAAATGACAAACTTAATCTTTTTTCATTGTTTCATTGGTCTCCAAGTTTTGCAAACCAAGGAAGGAATTTTTGTTTCCCAGTCTAAGTATGCTTGTGACCTTCTTCGTCGCTTCCACATGAAATATTGTAAACCATCCCCTTCTCCCTTCTAGGCTGGATTCAATCTTGCTGCCACCTGTACTTCTCCCAAAGTTGATTCCACTTTGTACCATCATTTAGTTGGTATCCTCTTACACTTGGATGATACATGTCCTGATATTTCCTTTGTTGTTGGTCTTGTTTCCCGGTATATGCAAATATCCCATGAAAACCATTGGAAATCAACTAAAAGGATAATTCAGTATGTCTGGGTAACAGTTCAGTTTGAGATACATTACAATTCAGGGGGGGCTTCTTTATTGGTTGGTTTCACTAATTCAGATTGGGTCGACGACCCTGATGATTGGAAGTCTATTGCAGGTTATGTTTTCATCCTTGGTTCAAGACCTGTCACTTGGGCCTGTAAGAAACATCTTATTTCACTTTCTTCGACAGAAGCAAAGTACCAAGCAATGATAAATGCAAGTCATGAAGCCTTGTGGCTTTGACAGATCCTTTTAGAGTTTGGATTCTAGCAGCAACATCCAACTATCATTTGGTGTGATAATCAGAGTTCCATTAAGCTTGCCAAAGACCCAATTCAACATCAGTGTAGAAATCACATCGAGCTACACATGCAATTCATTAGAAATCTCATTCATGATCGCGTTATTGAAGTGCTCTTTTTCCCTACAAAAGATCAAGTTGCAGACATTTTCACAAAGTCTCTTACAAAAGCGAAGTTTTCAAAACTTTGATCTATGTTAGGATTTCAGGAAGTTGTCATTAAGTGGGGATAGGCTCTAATTCCTCCTTCCTGCTCCTATTGTGTCACCATTGTAAATCCTTCAATCCTATCCCAAGTTGTTCTTAAGGGGGGATGTTAGGATATTTAGACGCTTAGGGGTTAGTTAAGATCTACTTGGTCTAGTGTATCGTTAGGTAAAAATTTGTTTCTTTAGTATGCATTTGTAGTTAGGAAATATGACAGTCACGATATGTTCCCAACATAGAGTGATCCAACTGTTCATATTCTACTCAATCACTAGTACATATGACCAAATTTGCGACAGTTTTTCGTTGATATTGCCACACTTATCTGTCGCAATTTCCACGAAAGCCGAGTTTTTTTTTTCATTGGAATAATTTCATCGCTCTATCGACAATCCAGGTGTGCGTGGAAACATCGACGAAATTATGCCATAGTCGACCTTTATGCCATCCATGGAAAATAACCCCAATCCATGTAAGGACGAAAGAGCAATGTGATACATCCTCCCACCGATGAAGAAATCTGTGTCCACTTCAGGTAGCTCCTTAGGTGCCCATCATTGCACTAGATGTTTATACCTCAAGGGAAACTCAATGTCACCTATGCTCTTAGCATCATAATTACACGACTCTCCGTTGGCAATAAAAAATTGCATGTGGGTATGAAATCTTTTCCTTACCTTTTCCAACCTAGTTGATCTAGAACCGATAGATCTAGTACAACACGTCTCACTTTCAACCTCTCTTACTATATCTTGATCATCACTTGAGGAAGATAGATCCGAAAGATACCTATTTGGTGGTACCTACACTCGTTAAAACAAGAAGATAAGTTATCGTGCCAATATACGTTTTTGGTACCAACACAGTTGCATATAGTTGCATAAAGTTGAAATTGCCACACCGATCCGTCATATAGTTGCATAAAGTTGAAATTGCCACACCTAGTTGCATATAGTTGCAATATAGTTGCATATAGTTGCATAAGTTGCATATAGTTGCATAAGTTGTAATATAGTTGCATAAGTTGCATATAGTTGCATAAGTTGTAATATAGTTGCATAAGTTGCATATAGTTGCATATAGTCACATAAGTTACAATATAGTTGCATAAGTTGCAATAAAGTTGTGTAAAGTTGCATAACTTGCAATATAGTTGCATAAGTTTCATGAGTTGCATAGTTGCATATAGTTTCATACGAAATTGTTTCAATATAGTTGCATATAGTTGCAATATAGTTGCATATAGTTGCATAAGTTGCATATAGTTGCATATAGTTGCATAAGCTGCAGTATAGTTGCATAAGTTGCATATAGTTGCATATAGTTGCATAAGTTGCAATATAGTTGCAT
>JASDQU010241447.1:50196-72018 GCA_032191745.1 Picea mariana
GTACATAAGAGTTTAACTTTAGAGTTATGGTCAAATAAAAACAAAGAGGTCTTAAAGGAAATTTACCTTGTGGTTTTGTATATATTTATCATACAGTTTGATTACCGAATCAAAATGTTGCAGGATACTTCAATGCCTATACTTCAATGCCTATACTTCAAAATGTTTAAGGATACTTCAATGCCTTAACTATGATGTACAATTCCTTATCTTATTTGGGGTATATTATGATTGCACCAACAAGATTTTCAAGTGTTATGTTATCCAACTCCTTCTTTGTATCAAAGGTTCCGCCATTATGTATCATGAAAAATTTGCTTTGATTTCAAATGAAATTACAAGTTTGATTATATTTAATATTGATGCATTACAATTCTTTCATGTCAAAGCTTTAGTTACTTGGTTTTCAATTGCAATGAATTGAAAGGTTATACTTGCCTTTTCTAATGTGCATTGAAGAGACATTTCATTCCTAAATAATTTCCTAATCCCATGAATTACCTTGGTTCAATTAAATTATCTTGGATCAACCAATTTACAACGAATTTTATATTTCTTAGGTCAATACAAAATTCACATCTTCTAACTACAAAATCCATACAAAACAATAATTGTTTTCCAAGCTCATATTTATTCATGTTGGCTTGCAATTAATTGTGAGTTAACATGGCATTACCATATTACAATGTAATATGACATTACCATATTACATTGTAATATGGCATTACCATATTACATTGTAATATGGTAATGCCATATTACATTGTAATATGGTATACGATATTACAATGTAATACGGTAATACCATATCTCGTGTAATTTGTTTTTAAAAACTTAATGTCATCATCGCAATATCAACGATAGTTCGTCGGACAAAAAAATTCATTTTGACCACCGTGGCAATAGCGATGAACTTTCGTTGCAAGTTGCCACAGTTTTTCGTCTCACATACAACATCTTCATCATAAATTTGGTCTTGATGAATCAATGTCATTTCTATTTCCATGGGTATTCGTCGCAAGTTTCCATGGTTTTTCGTCACAAATACAACATATGTGTCGTAAGTTTTTGACTTGTCCAAAATTTTCGTCGCAATTGTGATGATATTTCGTCGTAATTTCCATGATTGTTCATTGTACTTGCGATGATATTTCCTGGGAATTGCGATGATGCAAAGGGTTAACCAAACTTGAATCTGGTGACACATGGAGAGATAATTTCGTTGATGTTTCCATGCACACCTGGATCGTCGATAGAGAAACAAAATTATTTCGACGAAAAAAAAACTCGGCTTTTGTGGAAATTGTGACAAATATGTGTGGCAATATCAATGAAAAACCATCACAAATTTGTTCATATGTACTAGTGAATGGTTTTATGGTAACCACGGTGTCTAGCATAAGGTACATTATGCATTTATTTTAAAATTAAAATTTTCAATTCCTGAGAATTTGGCACATAAATTCTTCACTTGTACATGAGAATTCCATCCTTTCCTAGATTATATTCTTCACTCTTCTACTGCAAATTACCTTGTTAAAATTTTTCCTTTGCCTCCATGTATTTCCGATTTGATTTTGCAACCTCTAAAATTATGTCCTTCAAATATGATTGGTACATGCTAATGGTTGTCGCATGCATCTCATGCACCCTCATGTTGAGTGCATCTGCCACCTTCTTCTCTTTACCTTTGACATTCTTAATATCAAATTCATATTTGCTCAGAAGTTCCAACCATCTACTTTTCCTGGAATTTACAGTTCGTTGTCAACATAAATATTTCATGCCACCATGTTCTATCCTTAATTCAAAATGTTTCCCCATTAGGTAGTGCCTCCACATATTCAAGGCATGTGTTGGTGAGAAATTGATCAGACCAGGGTCCTTAGGTTACCAAGAAAAGGTACCGTGTAGTCTAGAGCACTGGCATTTTCATCTCCTCTAAAGAGAAGAAGTCTCAACCGAAGCGCAACCAAGATAGAAGGATAAGGAAGGGAAAGAAGAATACTTGGGTGGGTTCCTAGAAACTTCAAGACTCACCATGATCTTACATAGGCTAGGCTAACTACAAAATAGATATGATCTCATACACACAGGAAATAAAGATACCTAAGTTGAGAAAATCATTCATACACAAAGATATCATATGGAGATTATCAAGCATAAAGGAGTACAGTAAATATACAATGCATGAGCGTAAACAAAAAATGACACATTATAATTCAAAATTTTAGGTCCTTGATATATTAACATCAAAACTCTCAGATACAACCTCGGAGATAAAAGTTACTACTATGTTACAGAATTCTAACTCTGGACTCATGTCGCAGAGCTCTATTTACTCATAACCAAAATAGAGATTACATGTACAAACATTGCTTAACAACAACAAAACTCAACCTATCAAGAAAAAGAACCCAGAGTTGAGAGACAGAACCCTTTTACAATCGTATACATCTCATATATCTAAGATAATTGGGATCTTATGGCTTTGGGCTCGCATGCTTTCTTGTTCTATTGTAACTTCGTTTGCCTTGCTAGCGTTGCGCTGTCATTTTCTGCAACCGATTTCTATTACTTTTCCTCACTCCACTTTCCAACTTCTTTTGTAGCTTGCGCAACTCATGCTAAACCAAAATTGGGACTGTATTTATTCTTGCACAGCTTCAAATCCAAAATGAAGGGCCCAACTAGCTCTAACATCAAGCCTTGACTCGCTCTCAGTTCAAGTACTTGGCTCTTTTGCAGCTTCTAGGAGTAACTATTTCTTTCCCTTATCCTCTTTCTCTGCTTTAACTTCCTCTTTTTCTTGCAGTTTCTCTTCCTGTACCTTTTCAAATGAAGGGCCCAAATCTGGGACCAAATCTAAGGCCCGCTTCCTGACTTCCTGAAAGGTCCCAACTTTATCCTGCCATTTCCTGGCAAGGAGTGAGGCCTCAACGAAAAACTATTGGGTAGCAACTGTGATACATCCCTTTGGCTTGAATGGAACCAAAGAGTTCCATTCAAATTTTGTTGTTGCATCCACCTGATTCATTTTCATGTATATTATCTGAATGATAGGTCGAAACTCGTGCAACTCCTTCTTGGCTACGGATTATGCCTCGAACATAGCATTTAGCTCATTATCCACTTGTTGAATTTGATCGAACTTCTGTTGTTTCTCTAGTGGATCCATAGTGACTGCAACTTCCTCATTCAAAAATTGTATTTGTGTGCACACGTCCTCTAGAGTTTGGTTGTGTCTAGCAATAATTCCCATCCAATCATTGAATTCTCAGACTATCATTGTGAATTTAGCTTTTCTCTTGTGTAGTGCTGCTCGAGCATTTTTTCCTTCTAGCACTATTTTCTCCATCTTCTCCTTCATCTTCCATGGTTGTTTCTCTTCTTCCTGTTGGCTCTGTCGCAACTGCACTTCCATATTCTCTACATGAATGGCCAACTCTAATGATTATCCTTGGATTAGTTTGATTCGATGCTCAGGTTCTACTGCATCAATGGATTCTGGCAGTTGGGGTGTGACCTTCCGTATTTTTGGCCATGCTTCAACAAGCCTCTACTGAACTCTTTCCATTTTGTGCTCTAGCTGGATCTTGGTGTGTTCTTCCTGTTTTCTACATGCTTGAGAAACGAGTGTTTCCTCCCTTTCGAACTATGTAGACCTTTTGGCCTACTAGAGTCTCTGCTCGAGTTGATCAGTTGAGGTTGTGGTAACTCCGAGTAGATGTGTTGTTGGCCACTGTGTTAGTTTAGTGGGGAAAGGGGTGGCATCCCTCAGTGCTCAGACCTAAAGTGGAAGACCATTGGACATTGAGTTCTTTGAGGGAGTCTCTACCTCCTCCTCTCCTCCATATGGTCTTGGCATAAGCCTCAATCTCAATGGCATTGGTAGAAAGGATAAAACATTTGTTTTGTCCAGGAAGAGTTGTAGCAACTCTGCACAGTGCTAAGGGTTTTGGATGAATAACTCCATATGTTTCTATGTTGATATTGTTCTTTGTCATGTAGTCATCTTAGGTTCTTTATGAACCTATGGTATCTCCACCTCTTTATGTTCCTCCGCCTCTAGAGTTGCACTTCCCATGGCACCCTCAACCTTGGTCATTGAGGAAGTGTGTTGGGGAATTTGGACTTGCGTCTTTTCTACTATTTTGATCTTGGTTGAAGATGGAGTGTCCTTATGTGACACAAAAGGTATGATATTCTAGTCTTGGGCTTCAAGGCTCGGGGCAGTCAGTTGTAGCCTCTGCTCAAGTACTTCTAGATTTGGACCAGGCAGTTATGGTCTCTACTCGGATATCTTTGGGTTTGGACCAGGGAGTTCTAGCCTCTACTTAGGTATTTCTGGGGGACTGAGCTACATGGTTTATGGATCACTGATTTGGGATGGAATGTGGGTTTCTGGAGGTGGCGACTAGGGTTGTGGTGGTGATGGAGGCTTTTCAGTGATGATGGTGGATGGATTGGTTTCAGGTTTAGGTTCATCCTGGATATGTATGATATGTGTTGTTCGAGCCGTTGAGCGAGTGAGGGGGATAGTGGATAAAATGTGCTGGGGGTTCAAAACCTTTCTTGGTAAGATCCCTGTAATGGTTTTGTTGGCCACGAGCTCTGTTTTGAATGTAGAACTAAGGATTTTGTTGACATCCTTACCTGTTAACATAGCTTTCTCCGACAGTTGTGGGAGCATCAGAAATGTTATTTTATTACTCTCTAGTGGTTGCATCTCTTCTTCCTCTTCGGTGTTTTTCTGTACCGGTGCTTATTTCTTCTATACCTCTAGGCCTGAGCTTGGTCCTACCCCTGGTTCCTGACCTTTATTCTTCATCATCTCGACGGGAAAAAAATAGTGCATCCCAAACTTGTGTGGGTTGCGTTTGACTCTAGGACAAGACATCACCTCTTTGTCGAAGGCCTCTTCATCCAAATAGAATGAAAACATCCATGAGTGGAAATCCTCCCTATTGGCATACCTCGACCACACAAATGTATGGTGTCAGTTCATGTTGAATGCTATATTCCACGTATTTCAGTTAAGCATATCCTATGGAATGCACAACCTATGTGTTGCGTGAATTATCCTGTTGTACCACTTAGAGAATGTCATTTTGTTGAAGGTGGTGTTCTCTGAGTCCACCCTTGAATGCCAGAGCTCAAAATTTTTCTCTAAGTTCCCCTTATATGCTAGCACAAATGGTCTTTTGGTGGGTGGCGTCCACTTGAGCATTGCAAATGCAAGCAACAAGTATCCATAGTTGAAAGTACCACCTTTCTCCTGGGCTTCCTCACAGGCCATCGGGAGTTCCTCCAATAGGTAGCTACACTAGTTGAAGATAGCGCCATTGGCACAAAAATATGCTATTGATAAAGAATAAATTGTGCATTCTCCCTTGTAGTAGGACCTCGTGAATTTGCTAGCTATGATGTAGCAACCAATCCTGACCGTCTCGAGTAGTATGGGGTCGATATTGGTTGTGTCCTCCCTCCTCTATGTGTGAAACCTTTCATATAGGATGGGCTCTCCCTTCTTCTTGTCATTCTTGTTGGGACCCTAGAACCCTTTGGACACATCCTCACTGTCAAGGGACAATCCAGTAAGCTGGTGTATGTCTTTTGTGTTGATTGGGTATCTCCTATTCAACCACATACTCTTGTCATGCACCCTACTGATCAGGAAATTTGTACACCTTGCAACTTCGCTAGTGGTTCCGAACACTAGTAAGTCCCTAAGGTTCATGGTGGTTGAATTTAACCAATTGATGAAGTCAGAATTTGGCATAAAATGCATGCATCCTAACTCATCTGTAGAGATACTCAAGAAAACATCTATGTTCATATGAAGGAACAAGACCTGGTCTTTTAAGTCGAGGTTGAGGATCTTGACTTGCTCCACTTTCCCCTTGAGATCACTCACGACCTCAACCCGGGGATCCCAGAGATCATCTGGTACTGCATCCTTAGAAATGATGCTTCGATTCCCTGTAGCTCAAGACGTTGTGAGTATGAAATATAAACAAATTATGTAGACAAAACAAGGCTTTGGGATCATGACTAAGGGCCGAGGGATTACACAATCTTTCTCACTCTTCATAATTTGTGAATCTCTAAGTTATTTCTGGGAAACAATGTGTCCTACAATGAGTTCTCAGAGCCTTATACTCAGGCTTAAATGGAAATTTCAGTAATAACTGCTATTCAACATTACCCTATGGATGCAACTTGGATCTCAGTTGTTCGACAAGACTAGTTAACCAGGTAAATCCTATTAGGCGATTCTGACATTTATTATGCAAGTTGGATAGGGATGTGGCTGATTTCATACCTTACCGTTTGACAGATGAGAATACTGGCGTGAATAATGATGGAATATTCTTGTATCATGAATTTACGGCTTAACCAAATTCAGACGATGTACCGTAGTAGTAATAAAGGATATGACTGGACTAGGCTCGTGTGGTACATGGACTCAAATTACATTCAGATTCGCTCTCCCTCCGACCACAAAAGGGGTCCCCGTCATATTAATGATTGTCATTAATAGGTTCTTGAAACTTCTAATCCTATGATGTTGATTAAGAATTTATGCATCAAACAACACTTAGATAGAAAAATAAATGAAATACATGTCGCGACGCAACACTACACACATCGACTTTATTAATTGAATTTACTGAAATTGAAGAAAACCTCAAATCTAACTACTATACATGCTCCTTCAGACTAGAGCGATAGTCCTTTATCTCAGTTCTGATACATGTAGGGTTTTAGGCGAGTGCCATTCACCCATCCTAGCCACAACATACCATCCATTTGCTCAATTATGACTGCTCCAGAAGGTCAGATCTTTGCAACTATAAAGGGTCCCAACGAATGCATGTGCAACTTGCCTGGATAATTTTGGTACCGACTGTCATAGAGTAGGACCTTGTCTCCTTGCACACATCCTTTAGTCCTAATGTGTCTGTCATGCCAAGATTTATGCCTTGCTTTCTCAACTAATTCATGGAAGTCTACTATAAACCTGGTCTCTTCAAGTTCTTGTAACTCTATGAGCCTCTGCGCAACTGATTCTTCCTTCGACATGTGTGTAATATATGCAATGTAAAGACTTGGAGTAATGAATTTGGAGGTACCACAACCTATTTCCCATAGACTAGCTGAAATGGAGTGTATTTATAGAGATTCTTCATGGTTTTCATGTAAGCCCATAGTAATGTTGGAACTCTTTCATCCCAATCTTTTATGTTTGCGCAACATACCTTCATTAAACCTCTCTCCAGAATCTTGTTAAATGCCTCTATTGTTCCATTGGCTTGCGGGTGGTAGGGGATACTTTTACGATGTTGGATCAATAACTCTTTTGTAAGCTTTTCTATTGTACTATTGATAAAATGATCTCCCTGGTCACTAGTCAGACTTCTAGGACATCCAAATTGAGTGATAATATTTTCAACAATGAACCTAGCAGCAGTATCAGTCGAACAATCATGAATAGATGTTGCCTCAACCCAACATGTAAGGTAGTCAGTTGTGGTAATAAGGTACCTAGCCTTTGAATTCTTAGTTGTGGGGTTGATTGGCCTAATGAAGTCAACCACCCACTTCTCAAATTCTTGTAAGGCTCAAACTAGTTGAAGTGGTAGTTCATCTCGTCGTGATGGCTTACCCACTCTTTGAAAAACATCGCATGATCTAGAATATGCCTTTGCATCCTTGAAGAGTGTGGCCCACCATAGTCCAGCTTGGACGACATTCTACGTAGTGGCCTTTCCTCCCGCATGACCTCCCGCAAGTCCACTGTGGCTCTCCCACAATATATTTTGTCTTTCATGATCTAAGACATATCTCCTAAGGATACTATATAGTCCTAATTTATACAATTTCCCTGCAATAAATTGATAGTCTGTTTCTCTAACCACCATATGGTGTTTCTGGGTTGCAGAGTATGTTTCTGGGTAGGCCCCTGTACTTAAGAATAATGTTATGTCTTTCAGGTATTCTAATATGACCTCAACCCGTAACAGGTTTGCATATGGGAGCTAATCATCAGTTGCTCTGCCACTTTCCCTTGACTCTAATTTAGATAGGTGATCAGACCCTACCTTACATATTCAAGGCTTAATGATCACTTCAAAAGAAAATTCTTGAAACAATAGAGACCATTTAGAAATTCTCCCTTCCAACATATGTTTGTTACCTAGAAATTTTAGTGTAGAATGATTAGTAAAGAACTTAAAATGAGAACCTAACAAATAATGTCTAAACTTTTGCAAGGCGTAAATCATAGATAAACCCTCTCTTTCTGTCGTTATATAGTTGCGCTCATCTTATGAAAACTTCTTGCTAGCTAAATAGATAGGATGGTCCATGGCTCCATCATCTGATTACACTAAGATATCTCCCAAGGCAATACCTAAAGCATCTACGTGGATTTGAAATTCATTTTCCCAATTTGGAAATATGATAATAGGTGTTTTTTTGAGATTCTCCTTTAGGGTCTCAAACACTTTATCACTTTCTGGGGACCATTGGAACACTTTGACCTTCTTTAGTAGATTTTCCAGAGGTGCAATGATATTTTCATATCTTCGGATAAAACTGCAATAGTACCCCATGTGCCCCAGCATGGAGTGAAACTTCTTATCACTGGTAGGTGGAGGCATGTTCACAATAACTGCAACTTTGGTTGGGTCTACCAGTACTCCCTCTCAACATACTATGTGGCCTAACAAATTTCCATGTGGCACACAAATGAAACACTTTCTGAGGTTCAACGATATTTGCAATTCTCTACATATATCAAACATCAGACATAGTAGTGCTACATGTTCCTTGAGAAGACTATATATCATCCAATCGTTCATATAAACTTCTATAAACTTGTGGATAAATTCTCATAAAGTTGATATTACAATCCTAGAGAAAACATCATGGGTGTTCTTTAGGCTAAATGGCATCACAATGTATGCAAATGACCCCCATTATGTTATGAATGTGGTCTTCTTTTTGTCCTCTTCAATAATCCTTACTTGGTGATACCCCGAAAATCCATCTATAAATGAGTAATATTATTTCCCCGCAACATGTTCTAGCACCTCATCAATGAAAGGTGTTGGAAAAGGGTCATGTACACATGTAGAGTTAAGGTTTTTGTAGTCTACACAAAACCTAATATCCTTTGTATCTTTCTTTCTCTAGATGACTATTGAGCTGACCCATTTTGTTTCTTCCACTACAAAAATAAGTCCAGCTTCCAACATCTTTTCTATTTCCCTCTTAACCTTCTCTTTCACTTTGGGGTTAAGGCGGTATGGTCTATACCTCAAAGGATTTTATCCTTGTTTTAATTCAATTTTCATCTCTTCCATAACTCCTTTAATCCCTTTTAACTTTGAAAATGTCTTTGGGAACAAATCCTCATATTCTCACAACAAACTTTGTATTTCTTGACTAGTTTCCTCATCCCAGTAATCTCCCACCATAGCTATATTAGGTTTCTCTGGGGTCCCTATATTGACTTTGTGCAACTTCAATGAGTTATTATAAGAACCATCATTCTAACTAGGTATGATGTTCTGGATTTCTCTGTTCGCCTCTGTTTCCTTAATGGCTAAGTTTCTCAATTCTTCTAAATCATCTGGTATTTCCAAATCATTCTCAATATTATAGAATTATTAAGGTCTCTTGTCCGAGTTTAGGTGAAGATTAGTCTGAAGTTCTCATCTATGATTTGCACATACCACTAGGTCTGATTTTTGTTTAGTATTGTTTGTAAAAAGAAATTATTTGATTCTTTGTAGGACAACTTCAGGCTCAGGGTACTTACTTGTAAAAAAGAAGTCCTTGTAAAAGTGATCTACCAACATTTTCCAGTTGTTGGTCTATCTTCTAGTTTCTTCATGCATGAACCAAGCTTTTAGGATTGGACCTAGTGAGCGGGGAAACA
This sequence comes from Picea mariana, assembly GCA_032191745.1. Classification (NCBI taxonomy): domain Eukaryota; kingdom Viridiplantae; phylum Streptophyta; class Pinopsida; order Pinales; family Pinaceae; genus Picea; species Picea mariana. The sequence goes on from JASDQU010241447.1 coordinate 60,146, forward strand.
CTTGAACCCAGAAGCGAGATAGTATTTCTGCAACTTTCCACTGTGTCACACATTGTTTAATATGTGCTTTAGGATCACACTCTCCATTGAACATTTGCGCAACATGGAAATCCGTCCGTGTCTCTGATTCTAGCCAATACTTTTCTGAAATCTATATTTGATAGTTTGCTTCATATCGTCCCAATTTTTGAGTAAGTCTTTGTGATTTTCCCACCATATGGCAGGGGTGTCCTGGAGGGATAAAATTAGTACTGAGATACTTTGATCCTCCACCACCTTTTCTTCCATGATGAGCAAGAAACTGTCAAGTCCTGAGGTGCCATCATAGATCAAGTGTTCTTTGACCTCAGTTCCAACCCATCTAATTTCTCTGGCAGTTGCGCATCTTCTTGAAAATCCGTCATATGAGCCTTGTTGCCAACTTTCAAATGCTAGATCTGAACCTTCATCTTTTGATTGTATACTCCTCCAAATTACTAATCCATCAGTAGTAGGATTTTTGTAATCTTCTCTTGTTCCTATTGTTATAGTGTACAACTGATCCAAGTCTTCTCCTTCCATATTGTTGTTCGTTGGCTCTGTGTATAGAGGGCCTACATATGGATCCAAGGGTTGAAATAATTTGATTATGTCTACCTCAAATGTCATAATGTCTTTCTTTAGGTCAATCACTGCATAATTTTCATAGGCCCAATCAATACGAAGTAGGGAAGGATAAGGGCCCTTATCCCCCATGATTTCGATCACCTCAAAATCAGCTATAGTATTGACTCCCACAACTTCTATTTCTACATTCTCTAGTCTTCCTATTGGGAAAATACAATATTGATTGGCCATTCTTAGCTGGATTGGGGAATATGTCAACCGAGGCTTTCCTAAGGCTTCCCAAGTCTTTTTATGCAGTATGCTAACATCAGATCCTAGATATAACATAACATCTTTAATATCAAACTCATCTAGTTGGGATACTTGTATAAACTCTATTCCAGTTCCTACTTTCCCTCTCTACACTCTCTGAGTACTCTTCTCAGGAAGATTAGTCCCTATTATTTCTTTTGTGGGTTATTCATTCCCTCAAACTAGGTATAGTGCATTGCACAACTTTTCTGTTAACTAGTCATTCCAAAGAATATGAGAAAATAACTAAAACCAAAGGTCGAATACATTTTGAGGTTTCTTTGGTTGTCTCATCGTGACTATAGGGTTTTTGGGTGCATAGGGTGAAGTAGGGAATTGCACAATCTTAGGGTAAACAATAGGCTGAGAGGGTTTCTCTTGCTAGGAATATTCTGAAATAATTCTATGGCATTTTTAAAGAACAACTTATGTTTTAGAGGATCATACATCTCTTCCTTAGGTGCTTCTTTATGGACATGAGGTAAATTATCATCATCAACGTCGGTTTTTTCCCCTCGACGAGTGACGATATTAAGGTTGGGAAGTTTTCCTATAATAACTCTATTGATTTCTAAACTCATGAGGTTAGTTCCTCATTGACGCACCCAATCTTCCCATTTTCTAATTACTTCTATAGTGAGAGCACTGTGGTCACCTCGGATGAGGATTGTCTCTACACATATGGCCTTGATCATCAAAGTTGTAGCATCTAATTGATCCTCTTCCCTTGGTTCTTCCTCCTATGAAGTTGCCTCCGACTCCACCTCCTCAACCTCTTCCCGGTCCCTAAGGGGTTTCATTCACCTTGAATGTTGTGTGTTTCAACATGTCCACAACTACATCCAACTCTCTACATTAATTGGTAGTATTTGTGTTAGATGCACAAAACTCACAATGTATAGTATTTGTTATTGTTGAATACTTTTGAATAATGAGGCATTGTCTTGGCCCATGCCCATGGATTTGACAAATCTCGCAATACTCAACTGCTATCACTACTTGGCTACCTAGGAAAGCATGATATGGGGTGGGATTATGGAATGGTAGATTCAAAGATACTTTCACAACTCCTCCCGTGGTCCGTAATGAGGGTCCCATCGGATTCTGGGGAGGTCCCATTCCCCTCATTCATGGACATTTTTTCACCATATGTCCTTCTGTGTAACATATGATACACCAGACTTGTAGTCATCCTGGTCTAGGTATCGTCAAATATTGAATATTTTCTGTAAGCACTGACATTTTCCCTTGTAGTTGCACTAAATTTGCATATGTTGGAGGTCTGGTCACCTTTAGGCTCCCCAGACACCTTGCCATGGATTCAATCTTCATTGATTGTTACAAGGCATCTACCAAAGTGGCTATCTGTTGTTACGTTAACGGGATCCATGTCAGAGGTAAAAATCCATGAACATACCATTCTCTTTGATGTTCCTCATGAATTGGATGTGATAACCTCCCTATAGCATCTTTAAACTTATGGCTATATTCCTGGGTCGAGTCACCTTCCCTTTGTTGAGTCTCGCGTAACTCAGACAAAGCTTGTTGTTCTGACTAAGGTATCTTAAACTCCTCTATGAACCTTGTCCATACCTGGCCAAATGTGAATGCTTGACTTTACATTGTTGGCACTCCTACCTCAATAACCCTCATGTACCATTTGAGAGCACGACCTCTCAAGGTAGTCTAAAACTCAACCAATTTATTTGCATCTGGAGTCCCTCTAGACCTCCAAATTGCTTCACACAAGAACCAATGTTGCTCAACATCTTTGTCTCCCTTACCCTAGAATTATGGATATCGATCAATCGAACCTCCTCCACTACTAGCCTTTTCTTATCTTGTTTCTCCTATCAAAATAAAACCTAACATTCCTGCTTGTGACCTACGAGGGGATACCAATATCCTCCCTGTACTCACACTTCCTGGTTGTGATTGACTAACTAGTTGTATAGAAATGGAATTAGCATAAGAGGGTAATATCAAATTTACCACTTGTATAGAAGACACTTGGGGTATGGGTGATTCGGGGATGGCACCACTAGCTTCGGGCAGGTTTCTTTGATTTGGGGGGTCTCGTTCTCTTCCTCTAGGGTGGTCTCTTCAGTCGGATTCCCCATCTTTCCTGGCATCATGGCTGAATCTTATCTTTCCTCTTCAATATCCATGTTGGCTTCCTTGTCCCTTGCTTCTACACCTTCTCCTTATTGTCCACCCTTCTAGGGACTTCTTTCTCTCTACACTTCTCTCTCACTTAATCTTTGACTGGGTAGTCTTTTGTGTCTTCTCATCTTCCACAACCCTTTTATCCTTCCTTCTTCTAGTTCTCCTGGTTTGAATTCTTTCTACATCTTCCCGGTCTTCTTTGATGCTTTCTTTATCTTACCGTGCCACCACTTCTCAACTATGGAGGATATTTTCAAGGCTTGCTTGTCTCTTGATTCCATTTCTTGTTGTTTCCCCCTGTTTTTCAAAGAACCCTCTCCCCTCTCTCAGGCCATAACTCCAACCCAAACTCTCCCTACCCCAAGAGAGGGTGTTTACGCTGCCATCTTAATCAGGGACATATTCAACATCCCCTCTTCCATAAGGAAAACCTCAATCCATAGGGGGATTTCTCTCAACAGTCTTCCTCTTGCGTCTTTCTTGAAATCCACTTCTGCTTGTGAAAAAGATTGGTTATTGTCTGTCGCAAACTCAATAATGTATCCTTATAATGTGGTATTGACCAAACATTGATTGCTCACATTACTGGGCTATCCAACCAATGAAGTTATGCAATATTTTGTGTATCCCAAGCGTGGGTCTTCTTAACTCATTCCTCGAATTCTGGAGCTTCTTGGAGCCTATCTATCTAGTGTAAAAGTTCTTCCGGTAACTTAACTCAGAATATCTCATACTGGTCACTTGATCTTTCTGAGTAAAAGACTACCTCCCATGTATATTTCACATATTTTCCTCCCAGCTCTGCTTCTTTCCATATGAAAGCGTTGCAATTTATCTCCCACTATTGGTGAATATTAGATATGTGAATCCTCATAATCATTCTCCCTACAGGTTCCCTTTTAACGTAGGTCCTGGAAACAAAACCATTTTGTTGGCATGGAATTGATCACACCAGGGTCCTTCTCAGGTTACCAACAAAAGGTAGTGTTTATTCTAGAGTGTTGGCATTTTCGTCTCCTCCGAAGAGAAGAAGTCTCACCCGAAGCGCAACCAAGACAGAAGGTTAGGTAATGGAAAGGAGAATACTTGGGTGGGTTCCCAGAACCTTCAAGACTGACCATGATATTGAACAAGCTAACTATAAAATAGATTTGAGCTCATACACACAAGAACTAAAGATACTTAAGTTGAAAAAATCATTCATACACGAAGATATCATATGGATCTTATCAAGCATAAAGGAGTATAGTAAAGATACAATGCATGAGCGTAAACATACAATGACACATTATAATTCAAAATTTTAGGTCCTTATTCATATATTAACATCAAAACTCTCAGATACAACCTTAGAGATACAAGTTAGTAATCTGTTATAGACTTCTGACTCTGGAATCATGTCACAGAGCTCTATTTATCCAAAACCAAAATACATATTACATGTACAACCATTGCTTAACAACAACAAAACTCAACCTATCAATAACAGGAACCCAGAGCTGAGAGAGAGAACACGAGAACCCTTTTACAATCGTATACATCTCATATATCTAAGTTAATTGGGATATTCTAGCTTTGGGCTCATATTCTTTCTTGTTATGTTGTAACTATTTTTTCCTTGATGGTGTTGCGCTGTCCTTTTCCACAACCGATTTCTGTTACTTTTTCTCTCTCCATTGTCCAACTTCTTCTATAGATTACGCAACTCATGCTAAACCAAAACTAGGACTGTAGTTCTTCTTCTGCAGCTTCAAATCCAAAACGAAGGGCCCAACAACATGCACTATTGCTGCCCATTCTAAATCAAGAGTATCATAGTTCCTTTCATGTTCCTTTAATTTCATTGATTCATAGCATAACACATGCCCATTTTGACTAAGAAATCCACCAAATCCTTCTTTATATGCATTAGTTCATACAATGAAGTCTTCATTTGAATCAACAATATTTGATATTGGAGCACATGTCAGTAAATGTTTCAAGTGTTGGAAACTAATTTCAAAATCCAATGTCCACTCAAACTTTTCACCTTTATTTTGCAGGGAAGTGATTTGGTGTACAATCTTTGAGAATCCTTCAATGAATCTTCTGTACTAACCCACACATCCCATGAATGATCTCACCTCATAGAAATTCCTTGGTGTTGGCCACCCCTCAATGGCCTTTTTCTTTTTTGGGTCCACTACTATTAACTCCTCTGAAATGATATCTCCCAAATAATGAATTTGATTCTTGTAGAATGAGCACTTGCTCCATTTGGCATACAATTGATGCTCCTTCAATACTTGTAATACCAGCCTCAAGGGTTTCTCATGCTCTTCCTCAAACTTAGAATATGTAAGAATGTCATCCAAGAAAACAATAAAAAACATATCTAAGTATTCCCTGCAAATACCATTCATTAAACACATGAAGATAGTTGGTTCATTTGATAACCCAAATGGCACCGTTGTCAACTCATAATGACCATACCTTGTTTTGAATGTAGTCTTGTTGATTTCTTCTTCTTTAATTCTTAGCTAATTATAGAATAAACTAAGATCAATCTTGGAGAATATCATAACACATTTTAGTTGATCAACGAGGTCATGTATCCTTGGAAAAGGGTACTTGTTCTTCATATTTACCTTGTTCAACTATCTGAAGTCAATGAAAATCCTCAAGGTACCATCCTTCTTTTTCACAAAAAACATTGGGGCACCCCAAGGTGACACACTTGGGTGTATATACCCCTTATTCAAAATATCCTTAAGCTGTATTTTAAATTCATTTAGTTTTGGAGTGCTCATCCTATAAGAAGTCTTGGATACTAGGGATTCTCCAGGCATCAGATTAATAGAGAAATATATACCTCTCTTGGGTGGAAATGTTGATATTTCTTTAAATACATCTTCACACTTCTTTAGGACTGCATAATATTCAATACTTAGCACCTTATCCTTAGGTGTATCTTCCATATGTGCTGCAATTATTTGACACTCTTTCTTGAAACATTTATTTAGTTGTAAATATGGAACTTCTCTAATGGTTACTACCCTAGGAATTCCCTGAACTTTCCTCAAGTTTCCTTCCTCATCCAAGTAGGTAAAGGACTTATTATAACAATATAGTATAGCATGATTATTTTCCAACCAATATGTACCCATGAGTAAATCATATGATCCCAAAGGTATGATATTCAAATTTACTCTTCTACCCAGTCCATTCATGTCCATTGAACATGCCTTAAACATCTCATTAATTTTCCTTTTAGCTCATGTAGCTAGCTACACTAACCAAGGTTTTCCAAGATTTCTTCTTGGCAATTAAAATCTTTCCACCATGTTAGGATATAGATAATTATGACTAGTTTCCGAATCTATTAAAATATAAATGGGTTGGTTGTTGATCTTACCCTCAACTTCAATCATATGTTACTGAAACTCAGATATCTTGTTATCCATAGTTTCATATATCCTTGGTACATTGATGCCCATGTCCTCCATTGTTTTAGCTTGATGTACATTGTAAGAAGTCTTCACTTTTTAACCTCTGTGAGGGAAATATCTCAACACATGATCTCTCCCAAAACCCCAACATTGAATGGGTGGTTGTCTTGGTCTTTTCCCTATTTCCTCTGTCATTCTAGGTTCTTTAGAGGCTAGTTGTCCCTGAGAATTATTTTTGAAGAATGGTGGCTTGATCCCCTTATTCCTCTAGTCCATCTTACTTTTCTTTTTGAGTTCCCATTCCCTTTAGAGAGTTGGTATTCCTTTATGCTGATCATAAATGAATTTATTCCTTCTTATAATTTCCTCTAGTGTCTTGGGATCATCATATTGTATCTTAGCACTGATAAAATATTGAATCCCACTCAGGTAGCTCTGAATCTTAACTTGTTCATCCTTGATGAAAGAAACAAATTTTAGCAACTATAAAAACCTTATCTCATAGTCATCTATGGTCATACTCCCAATCTTGAGTTCAAATAACTCCTTCATTTTTTTTATCATAGTATCATTTGGTCAAGTATTTCTTTGGAAAATACCTCTTGAATTCCCTCCAAGTAACCTTCTTCTCATCAATTTTCTACACATGCACAAATTGGTCCCACCACATTTATGGTTTTCCTTTGAGTTGATAGATGTCAATTATTGCTTCTGCTTGTGAGGAGTAGTTATGTAACTGGAAGTAATTCCTCACTCACAACAACCATGTCTTTACATCCTCATCCTTCTTGTGTTCACCATCAAATTTTGGAGGCTTTCTCTTATCCATATGTTTGTGTAGCTCATATATTATAGGCCTCCTCTTGTGCTTCCTAATAGGGGATGGGCTTGAACTATTGTGTGCTCTCCTATTTGAATTCCTTGGGGAGTGATGGTGATGTCTGCCAACACTTCTTGTATTTCTCCTCTCTTCATGAGATATGTGACTCACTATTTTTCTTGACTGTGTATCTGTATCCATGTTCTTATATGTTATGTCCAAGCTCTACATTAACTTGAAGTTGAACTTCTTGTCGCTCCTTGTCTTTCATAAGAATCTCATTATAATATTTATAACTATGGACATCCTTTTTCAGTCTTTTTGTGGTTTCTACTAAGTTCATGATTTCCTCCTTTCCTTCTCCATGTACAGTAGAATTTGTACCTTGATTATTGAAACTAACATACAACCCCTTGACATCCTCTTCATGGTTGTAAGTCCTCTCTATATCTTCCATTTTTTTGATCTACGTGTTGATCATGTTTTGATCTAAATTCTTTTAACTATGAAAAATGTGCAGGAAACAAGATTTTTTAGACTAAATAATTTAACAAATTCATGAAAATTATACACAATTTTGTTCCAATAATGCATCGGAATTATTTCTTCTAATTTATTGTGAAACTAACTACCCCAATCAATTTCATAGGTGGTTATCTAGAGTATTATCTCCAAGAACCTTCCATGAACCCGGCATTAACACTCGACCATTTCTCCATCTACGCAGACTCGCTCACTTGCGGACTCATAACCTTGTAACCTTCTTTTCATAAGTTCGTCTGAGAAGTATCAACACTTAACCATTTTTCCATATACGCAAAATCACATGCTCATAATATTGTAACCTTCTTTTCATAACGTTTTCTGAGAAATCCCAACACTTAGCCATTTTTTTCCATCTTTGCAGACTCCCAGACTCACAAACTCATAATTTTGTAAGATTCCTTTCATAATTCCATCCGATAAGTTTTAACACTTAACCATTTTTCCATCTACTCGGACTCACAGAATCACAGACTCACGATAGCTTCACACTTAGATAAATTCTAAGATTTTACCGCAGTTTCATGTGACTAACAATTAGCCTTCCACATGGCTCTACATCACCCGCCAACTGTCCTCTCATCCAACATGTACCTACCACCATGGAAATACATGTATTTATTCTACCATGTGGCCTCCACGTCATGTCAACGTCATCGTACAGAAAAATACCCAATTTTTTATTATTTTTCTTATGTTCGAAATTTCCAAAGAGGCTCAATTCTTCACATTACCCATGAAATTTTCTCAATTTTTTTGCAATAATTTCAACAAACGAATTTCATTCATACTTTTTCCATCATTCCATCAAACAGTTTTCCTGCATGGTCTATAAATTTCACTTTTGTGTTGCACTAATTGGCCCATCCAAACTCAGTGTTGAAAAATGGGCTCTAATACCACTTTGTAGCATACCCATTACCAATAACTCAACAAAATCGCTTTGATACCACTTTGTAGCATACCCAACCACCCAAGTTGGGCCATGCCCCCAAAAAATCTCTCTTTTACTGCTATGATACCATTAAATATATGGATGTTTTCTTCATATGAACAAAGTTAAGTGGAATAATAACAAAATACAACAATAATAATTCATAGATATACAAAATACAAATTCCATAATAGAACATCATAATTCATTACATAACATTTTCATAAATGCATAAAGACAATTATCTTTAGTGAATTAAATACCAACTGCATGTAGACCTTCCACGTTCCTCCCAACCATAGATCACACTACTCTTAATATGAACAGTGAGTTAACCCCAAGCTGGGGATAAAATCTACTAGGGAAAAGGAATTTCTAAGCCATTCTAAGGTTTGAAAATCAACATCAATTATCAGATTCATGTGCCTACCCTAACAACCAACCTACAATCTCCCATTCCCCACATTCCTGTCCCATCCCCAGGAAGTGTGCCCCTTCTCTTCTCAACAGTCCCTTGACTTCCCACTTCCCTTTCTGGAGCTTCAACAATAGGCCAAATAGGAAGTCTCAGAGCCCTGTAGTTGTAGCTCGACCTCTAGAAACCATCCTACAATCCCTCATCCCACACATTCCCTTTCCACCCCAGGAAGTGTGCCCCTTCTCTTCTCAATAGTCCCTAAGCTTCCCCACTTCCCTTTTAGGGCTTCAACAATAGGTCAAACAGGGAGTCTCAGAGCCTTGTAGCTTTAGCTTGGCACCTTCATAATTAATTACCAATAGTTCTCTCACCTTAGTGAATGCTCATGGACCTGGCAACTCACTTCTTCAACCTGCAACAGAATCAAGTACCAATACATATGGTAGCATGTGTGACTCCCATAAATGGTAAGAATCATGAATGAATAATATCTAGAAGATGATGAATTACACTATATCCCCATATATATATATATATATATATATATATATATATATATATATATATATATATATATATATATATATATATATATGCATGTGTCCTTTAAGACACATGACACTTAAGGGACTCCCTTTTCCCACATGTAATTCATTCCCTTCCCTCAAGAACTTAGGATAACATAAAGTTATATCCATACTTTAGAATAAATGAATAATAATATAATATTCCTTTGGAATTAACTCCTCAAGCTTATCCCTCTCTTAGACTCTTATCCCCCTTTCCCATCCTAGTGGAGTTTATCCCCCCATATATATTGTGTGGAAGGTCGACATTAGTGATTTACTTGTTAAAATATGAGTGTTTACATATTGAAATAATAGGAACATTGGGCTTTTATCCAATCCATGCTCTCCATCCTAATAGTCACATATGTACTTTTTCCTATAATATCCTAGCTCACCTACCTATAAAACATATGTATAATTGGGGTTCGGCCAAGGGGTATTACAGATAATGAGAAATTGAAGAAAGCGTAGGAAGAATAAAAATAAAGAAATATATTTTCACTAAAAAGTGTGGCAACAAAATGAATCCAATTAATAATGACATGGACGAGTAAGTTAGTAAACAATCTACAGAAGATTCAAGCAAAGAAACTGAAAAATAAATAAATTCTTCTAATGACATGCACATGACTGAAAACAAAGTATCCACAATGAAGAAAATAAAGAAGATGGATCACTTGGATGGAGAATTTAAGAAAATTAAACCTTCAACTTTTGATCGAGAATCCTGAAAAGGGGAAGAAGCAGAAGCTCGATTACTATACATAAAGAAGTATTTTCAGATTTATAATTCCTCTAGGAACATGAAGGTTAGAATGGATATCTACAATCTAAAAGGTAAATCTAGTGTATGGTGGAAGGATTTAGAGTTAGCCAAGGGTTTAAAGGAAAATAAAATGGAATGGGCAGATTTTAAGAAAAATTTTAAGAAACGATATTTATCTTAAAGTTATTACAAAAGAAAAACCAAATAATTTTATGAGTTGAAGTTAGGAAAGATGTCTATGGAATATATGATTACCAAATTTATAGAACCGTTAAGGTTCGCTCCTTATATAAAATATGAAAAAGTGAAATTTCAAAAAAATTTAAGTTGTTTACCTCGGTCATATATAGATAGAATAGATTTTTATGATCCAAAAACCTTGAATGAAGTATATGTTATGAATAGTATAAACAATGGTCTGAAAATCCAAATGCATGGAGAGAAAAGAAACAAGACAATCTGAAGCAAAGAAAGAAATGTTTCAATCCATCACTGTATTGTAATATGCCCAAAGGATATCAAGAAAATAGTTTTTCCAAGAATTCACCACAATTTCCAGGAGGAAATAAATTAGTTAGTTTCGGATTTAAGAAGGCAGTTGATAATCCGAGAAAACCATCAAATTTTTTTAGATGTGGTGAACCACATTTTTTGAGGAATTGTCCACACATAAACTCTATAAATAGAACAATTCATAATACTCAAAAATATTCAATAGTTGGAGACATTGGAAAAAGCATTCACAGAATCATCGTTGCTCTTAATAGTAGAGAAGCAGATCATCAATATATCATTGTGGAAATTGAAGGTAAAATTCATGACATAAAAGTTCCTCTTTTAAGAGACCTAGGATTAATTTTAAGTTATATTACTCTATCACTGGTAGACTCATGCAACATGGAAAAAGTAAAGCATTCTAAATCTTGGCTAGTACAATTAGTGACATGTACTAAAAGAAAAGTAATTGAGTTAATTCTTGACTCTAAATTGGAAGAAAGTTGTCATAATACTAAGGTGAATTTAAATATATTACCTTTATAATAATATCACACACTTATAGGTATGGAATGTCTAGAGAAGAATAAAGTTGAGTTTAATTGTTATGAAAAATCATTTACTTACAAGGAGAAAAGTGGTGAAGCAAGAAGAGTTCAAGGAATAAGTAGATCAGTTTCTGTAAGATAAATATCATCCTTATGATTAAAGAATTGGATTAGAAAGGGATGCAATCTATATGGTATTCAAGTGACAAATTTGCTAAATGAAGAAAGTAAACTGAATTTAGAATATTGTAACGACCCCTCTTAGTTATGACTACAAGCAAACAACAGT
>JASDQU010241447.1:75783-91469 GCA_032191745.1 Picea mariana
CATACACCCAAGAAGAAGCCTCAAGGATTCAAGCCCGTTGCTACTTGAAGCTCAAGCTAGCTCAAAGAAATACACTGCCATAGAATTTTCCATTACTTGAATGCTTAAGAACCCTAGTAGCATCTTCTATCTGGTACTCATTCTCAATATGTTCTCATTGAGACTTTACTCGTTCTTTGCCACTGATTCATGAGTATGGTTTCCTTCAAATTTGACCTAATTGAATTCTCCACTATGCTAACAGTATCACATATAGATGATACACCATCTCACAGGTTTTAAAACTATCCTTTAAAGTTTTTTAATTTTATTTTTATTTTTACTAGTTGGAAATGGGCAAATTTAATAGAGTTTTAGTTTTTAACCAGTTTTTTTTTATTTAGATATATTTTTTCTTTGGCATAACAAATTAAGGGTTATGATTTTATCTATTAACTTTTTAGTTTTTACAAAGATATAATTTTTGTAATTTACATTTTCACATTTACTTAATCATATTAAAAACAATTACATATATATAAACGATGAACACATATAAACGATCAACAAAAAAAATCATTTGATTATTATTAATTTAATAGTGAAATATATGGTTGGCTTTTCATTTTATTTTGTTTTTAACAATGTGACAAGCGTTTCACTAATTAAATATTTTTAAGAATGTGAGAAGGTTTCAAGATATCACATGTGGAGAGAATGATAGGCCAAAACAGAAGTTGCTACTCAGCTTCATAAACACTGGTTGCCGATTCTTATTGCTTTAACAAGTCACCTCCATTCTTTCATTTTTCTGGACGTCGGATCTTCTTCCTGCATTACGTTTGTTCATAGAATGGAGGAGATAAAGCGGGCGCTTGAGGAAGAAGTCGGATCTTCCTGCATTACGTTTGTTTATTTTGTTTGTTACTCCTTAAGTGTAAATTAACTTTAGTTTATATATTAATTTTTTTCATTAACATAATTGGTTCATTTACTTATAAGAAATTTTAATTTTTTTTAAAGTATTTATAATTTTAATGAGTTAAAAAATCAGTATAGTTGGATAGAAATTTCAGAGGCCAATGCTAAGAAAATGTATATAGTAATTTGTTATTTTGCACCTATTAATTCTACTTTTTATAAGAAAAACAATCTAGATAGCAATTGTCCTTATAATAATTTAGAACAAAATATTTATAGTCCAACCATAATCCTTTGTGGCTAGATGAGGACCTTGTTTTATTTAATAGCTACAAAAGAAGCTCTCAAGACCTAATTGAGAATTTGTTTGCTTTTGAATTGGTCAAGCTCTTCAGCTCCCAAGACATAATAATTTGCAATGGAGTAATGAAGTGGCCAAACTCCAACCAGATATCTCGATTTCCAACCAAATAGAAACTTTTGACCTTTTAAATGACCATGACCCCAACAATGATCATAAACCTTTAACCCTAACTCTAAACTTTGCCATGCACATGAGCACCATTGAACTGAATTTTGATAATCAAAAGCAATTGCACTTTGACAACATTGAAGAACTCTATTATAATTTTACAACTACCCTTTCCACTTATATTAACAAGTTCTCTTTCGAGGTGTCATGTAAAAAGAATAATAGAACGACCAACCCTTGGTATGATAAAGAATGTAAAATTTCTAGGAAATTCATCAGGGATGTTTCTAATGAGTCTTTCAAACTCGATAAGATCAGTACATACAAATCCATAATTAAAAGGAAAAAAATGTACTATATCAATAAAAGGAAAGAGCAGTTATCACAACTATCTAAGTTGGATCCTAGGAAGTTCTGGAGCCAAATTCTAAACCGCAATACTAAAGAAAATAATATGATTCCCTTAAGGGACTGGAATTCATACCTTAAGATTCTATACAAGTTCCTTAAAATCGAAGGGCCTAGGTTGTTGTCAAACCACCCACAAAATCCATATAATAATTTCCCAGGGTTAAGTGGGTATAGGTAAAGGATGATATAAATGTTTATTTCTATTACTAGGCTTGTCGATACAATAAATTATGCATTCTCTAATATAGCAAGCTACATATTCTTTCATTCTAGGCCAATACACAAACCTTTGTAAGTTGGCAACTGTCTTCCTAATACCAAAATTTTCTACAACCTCGGAGGTGTAAGCCTCTCTTATAAGCTACAATATTTCACCTTTAGGGACATAGAGCTTGTCTATATTGTAAAGAAACCCATTTTGTGGATGGTAGTTAGCCTTACTATCACCTTATTCTACACAAATTTGGCCATGTAGTTGTTGAAACACCTCTTTAAAGTCCTCATATTCTATGTATGCCTCTTTGTATGTGTCATCGAGAAAAGGATCCATGTGCATAATACTTCTCAAGGATGTAATATTGGATGTGTGTGGACTAGAAAGAATTTCTACCAACTTATTAATGTCTCCCTTCTTACATTCGATGACTAGGTGAAATTGTTGAAAAAAACACATCCATTTGCAATGTATGGTTTGTTGAAGCTTACTCCAGGACTACAAATACTATAGTGACTAGTGATTAATGTGGATAAACTAGGGCATATAGTTTCTTATCATACGTAGGGTAGTTTAGGAATCTCCCATGAAACATCTTAGAATTATAGCATATCATTTTACCTCCTTGCACCAATACTGCTCCCATAGAATATCCACTTGCATCCATCTCCAATTTGAAATATTTCTACAAGTTAGGGAATGCAAGGGTTGGTTCTTGATTGATATTCCATTTCAACTTATTGAAATATGTCTAACTATTTGTTCCCTAATGGAAATTCTTACCACTAGATTTTATGTAATGGAGTGGCACAACTATCATTGAAAATGATATTATGAAATTATAGAAGTACTATGTTACCCCAAAAAATCTCTTAAATTTAGAGACATTAGTAGAAACTAGCCACTTGAGTATGGCCCCCATCTTTGTGGGATCTATCTTGATTCCCCTCCAATGATCATATACCCAAAATAAACCAAACACTACACCACACACATCAAGGGGTACTACATACAAATCCACATCATCAATAAAATACACACTTATAGAAAACTTGAGCTTTTCATCCTTATTCACCGATCCCAATGGATATGGGCTCAGAGGATCATGAACTTCCAACCTAATCTTTCTAACCAGATCATCTTCTATGAGGTTATCATGTGAAATAATTGAATAGAGAATCTAACTTGGTATTTTTTACTTGGATCTACACATGGAAGAGTTTGTCATCTCCTTCTATTCCTTGTTATGAAGGCTACTCGAATTCGCCTCCTTTTATACGAAAGTGCATAAAATATTCTCATCCACATCTGATCCACTCTCTACTTGGTGTACTCTTCCTCAAATCAGTGGTGTACTCTTGCATAGTCTACCTTTACCTCTACCTAAAGTGATGCCAATGGATCCACTGGTCCTCTACATACCCAATAGGGTAAACCCAAGACTTTACAAGGTTTTTAAATACCTCCCACTTTGTTACTAGTGGATCACCATCTATCCTACGTGTCTTTGTGTGGATTTCCCACCAGGTTAGTGCATGACCCTCTAATTTTAGTTAGGCTGATGAAATTTTATACTCTTCATCTATATTATGGGAACTGAAATATAGTTCTAAGTATTGCAATCAATTATTCAAATTAACAACATCAATATCACCTTGATAGTGCTTAATGTCCACTTTTTCTTCCATTTTAAATGAACTTTGTGAAGAAGTGATGACACTAGAACTTGGTTTCTCTTTCTCGGGGTATTTTTTTACTCATTTTATAGGTCTTCACTATCTCTCAATTTCACATCTAATATAAATTCTAGTTTAGAGCCACCAAGCTTCCTGAAAGGTCCAAACTTGTTCACTAGAGCTATCATGAGGAGGGCTATGTTGCGAGAGATATTAATGATGTGTTCCTCCATACTCATAAATATCTCTTCTGGTGCATCTCAAGGCTTGTTATGAATGGATTTATCCTCCATGGAAAGGGTTGTGTGACTTCATTCTTAAACTAATTCCTATATCATGTAACTTCCCACACATATCCCAAAGAAAATCACTCTAATTTCAATATGATCTATAAACCATCATGGATATTCCACTAGAATAGTTCATCACAACAAATCTTGAAATATTCTAAAATCTTTTAATATACATGTTTATTTTCTTAGATCTCAAATTTATTATCATTAGTTTATTACTCAAATTTATGAAGACAACCTAAATTTGAAATAAAAAGAATAAGAAAATGAACACACCACCCACAAAAATGAACACAAGATCTATCTTGGGAGACCCAAAATGGGAGAAAACCTAACTAGAAGGTGAGGCCTATGCTCTACTATCTTTTCTTCAGTTATGAAATGCAAATAAAAATAAAGGGGCACTCACTATGGAGTTTCCTCACTTGTTATACTCTCAAATCCCACTCATAGATTCTTTTCTCAACTATGGAACAAGTACAATGCTAAAAGAATAGAACCCCCTCTCTACCTAGCATCCCAATATTTAACATAGTCTAATATTTGTCCAGGGTTAGGATTTTTGCATGCCTCAACCCTCAATTAGTGTTAGGGTTTTGAACCTTCTATAATATTCTTAAAAGTCACGTGATTAGTCCCACATTATAGTAATGGGGGATGACGTGGCACCCACATGATACCATGGTGGTCAACAAGGTAGATCAACTTTCGAGAGTCATAACTTCCATATACGAACTCTGATTGAGGTGATTTTCACACCATCAGAATGGTCTATGTGTGTATTTATGTGTCATGTATTTTCTCCTCGACTTTTCTTCGAAGGGTTCTTCCTCTGAAATGCATGGATCTCTACCACGTTCCCTTGCAGATCCAATGGTTTGGATTGAAATCACTCTTCATGACTTCACGAAGGTCTTCATTTTCTCTTGGAAAACCTCCCAAAGTTTTAGCTTTTGAATCTCTCGATCTTCTGCCACCTGTCTCCTCCTCAACGATGGATGATTTCACTGTCTTCGGGACTTCGGCAATTCCTTGACTCTTTTTCACACTTAGCGCAAATTCTCCTTTCGAGACTTAGGTTGTTCTCGAACACCTTTTGAACTCCTTGCAGAGTTCTGCACAGACTCTTCTGTGACTTTGTTCAGCTTGAAAACCTCCAAGGTTCCCATTTCCTTTGCGTCTTCCTCGTTGCCCACTTGGAAACTTCTCACCCTTCCTCCTGATCTTGTAATATGAAATTACAGTCTATCTCGGTGCACTCCTTGCACTTGTCTGAGTTCTTCAGTGGTTGCTCCCTT
Organism: Picea mariana; assembly: GCA_032191745.1. NCBI lineage: Eukaryota > Viridiplantae > Streptophyta > Pinopsida > Pinales > Pinaceae > Picea > Picea mariana. The sequence goes on from JASDQU010241447.1 coordinate 81,048, forward strand.
AGCCTTATGGAAAGGTTTAAGGCATATCCTTTCCTTTGTCAATGCACTCTTGCAAAGCCTTCCTTCCTCAGAATGTTCAGTAATTCTGGGACTCTCCTAAGGGTTCCAACACTTCCAAGGGTGTTGTTCTTGTGCGTGCTCGCACTAGATCAATGCCCTCCTGGAAGAGTATTTCATAGTGTTTAGTAACTCTGAGATGTGTTTCCTCTCACATAGTCTTTCCTTCCAAGGAACTTAACCACCTTGAAATTTCTCCATGAGTCTGTGAATTAATATGGTGTGCCCTCCTGGTAGCTTCTCTTCTGACTCCATTGAATTTAGACACACACTGCTTGCGTCAGCTAACACAGTTCTCTTGCTTTTTCATGCACTCCTTGCACTTATCCTAGAGAACCAGACTTAACTCTACACACTCATAGATAGAAAACTATATCTCTATCCTTGTAGACGATTTCTAACATTCATCTACAACTCGATTGCATGTAAATGAAATTCATAACACAACATCCATTACACAAAAATATAAAACAGGAAAAATTGTCATTTTCTATTAATGGTGGAATGTCAAATTACAAATGTTTGATTCTGAGCTACAACTGAGTCTCGTCTCTCTCCCCATTACAACCTACAACCAACTTTTTCCAACCCCTACGATTCCAACCTCTACTTTGCAACAATACAAATATTTATACAATAGGGGCTCAACGGGCTTCCCTCGCAAGCTAAATTAGTGGTTTCAAATCACGATTCAAAATTCCTATCAAAATGCAAATTACAATGATGGAAATATGCTCCAAATCGGATGTAGATCCATTCTTCTTTCAACCACTTAATGGAGACCTTATCTCCAACTTGTGCGAAAGCACAATTTGGTTCTTCCAGCTTGTCCTCCTTAAATTTCTAGATTGCGCTTTGGATTCTCAAGGAAAAATGAGAGGGTGGTGCCTCTCTTCACTTAAATGTGCACCATGCGTGAAATCCAACTGGCGCATGCTGAGGTGGAGCGATGCTCCTGCATCAATTTCCTTCAGACATTCCAAACTTTGAAGGAAACTAGGGGACGATCATGCCAACCATGTTATGATGTTCCAGTTGTGGTGCTCTTCAAACAACATCATGGATGATTCCATCTAGTTAAGTTTTTTTCAATGAACTCTTACAACTTCCTCAGCCAAATGGTATGTGGATGAAAAATCACGGTCCCATGTGACCTTTGAATCATTGGCCAAGGCCTTTTTGTCCTTTTTCCAACTCCCATTTCATCATGACACTGGATTGGAACTTCTCTCAGAGTTCAAACAGACTACTGCTATCCATATATTTGATCACATCCATGAATGGTGTCAGCCCCGTAGTTTGTGTAAAGTGGAAACCACCAAAAACAACATCTTTATTGGTTTCTCAAATCACTCATCTATGTTATCGCCAAGGATGTCGCATCCACTTTTCCTTAGTCGGAAGAGGAATCCATTAGAAAGGCCTAACAATTTGACCACATCTATGCTCAATTAGGTTACTTATACACAGTGTTACCTAATGCACCCAGACCCATACCATTTGGACAGGAGAAACATGGGATGTCCCACACTACGGATGGGTTGATTGGTTCCATGAAGCACCACAACCATTACAACCAACCACCACCTATTTATGATGCACCTCAGTATCTAAAACCATATGGAGGGTCGTCTTATTACCCTTCCCCCAATCACCAATAGTCATATTCATTTGTTCCCCCTCATTCGTTTGGGGAACCCCACCAGTACCCCATATCCATATGGTCCCTTCATCAAATGTGGCTCCACCCCCAACCCTACATGTGACCATAGCAGTTGTGGAGGTACTTCAACTTCCTATACACCATATGGATAGACTCCCAAAAAATATCCATACTTTCCATTTCCTGGTCCTCCACATCCGGTTGCTCCTCCACAAGGACACCTACATGCCAGATTTAATTTTGTTCAACCCTCTCCCATTCAACAACTTAAGTATTTTTAACAACTGAATATGTATGTTTAATCGTACATATTCAATGGATTTAGGTGCAATAGAGATCGACAAAATAAGGTGTATTCCTCTCTATAAAGTGTTCATAAATGATGGATATGGGTTTTAAATTACATGGAAGATTGAATGGGATTCATATTGGTAGACATTAAAATTATAAATTAAACAATGTGTATTGATTACAGATAAAAATTATTAGAATATTAGGTATGTGTAAAAAAATCAACTTAGCAATTTAGGTTAAAGGACAACATTTTTAATTATTATTAGATTTTAGGGTTTTAGACAAATATCACCTCTCAAAATATGCATAAGAGATGTGAATCCAATTGTAATCACCTAAAATATTTTTATAATACAATAATGTGTTATTATGTGTAACATCTCATAAGAAGTGTAAATCCAATTGTAATCACCTAAAATATTTTTATAATATAATAATGTGTTATTATGTGTAATATCTCATTTGTGYTTGGTAATGTGGATCAACCCTATTTAGGGTTTTGTGCTTGGTAATACCATTTTTTGCARAGGCGTCCCTCGACGAGGAATGATTCTTGTTTTTTTTTTTWTTTTAACCTTCTTTTGATGTTATGAAATTCTACATGAACCCCTACATGATCCTTCAAGTAGATTCAACACCTTTCCTTCAACAGACTCCCTCAATGACTTCTATGAATCTTGAACTATGTCAGTCATTTTTAKAAATATTGTGCTAAAGATAAAAAATTTATGAATGACATGCTCAAAAAGGATCCTATGCCTTGGACTGAAGAACACACTGAGGTTGTGAGAAAAATAAAATCTAAAGTCAGGCACTTGTCAATATTGCATGTTGTAAGTGATGAACTCTTTAAAATTGTTGAKTCTGATGCCAGTGACCAAGGATGGGGAGAAATTCTTAAACAAGTTAAGACAGGGAGATCAAAGCCACATGAAGAAATCATACAGTTTGCTTCAAGGACCTGGCTTGAAAATGAAAATAACTATGCAACAATTAACAAAGAAATCAAGGCGACCCTCAATGCAATCAATAAGTTCGAAATATATCTCATCAATAAAAAAATTATGCTCGGAACTAATGTTGTTGCAATCAACAAGGTGTTACATAAGAAAATCACTAAAGCAAGTGAAGAAAAATTTGCAATATGCTAAGCTCTATTTGCAAATTTTGATTTTGATATTGAACACATCAAAGGCTCTAAAAATTATATCCCTGATTTTCTCAGTAGAGAAAACCTTCAAGCGAGTGTGTGCATGCGAGCGAGGGAACAAGCGAGGGAGGACAAGTGAACGTGGTTACAAAACAAGCAATATCAAATGCAAAAATCCATTGTTTGGTCATTGTTACTGAATGGAAAAATGGAGGTGAACAAATAAGGAATATCCTAGGCAATGAAGATTGGTAAGTATATGCCCAATTATGGAAAACTACATGGAAACTAAGAATAATTGAAGTTCTCGATATGAATTTGCAGCCACTTCATCTCCTACCAAATTATGTTCTATAACTCAAAAGAATCCCATTTTATACTGGAAACATTCCAGACATGCTTTATGACATATCAACCAGAGCTGCAATTGATGCTACTTCATCTTTATGCTACACCTTCAGAGATATAAACTTTATTTGGCAACAATATAATAATAATACATGATTATGTCATCAATATTTTTCACTTGATAGTCCCCACTCCTATGCTCTTTGGCCAGATCAATATCCCAGACAGAAGTTTTTCAGAAAAGACATTAATTACAGTGAATACAAAAAGGCATGGTGGAATTTTCTCAGGAAAGAGAATAGGAATAAGACATATTTCACATTATTGAAATTCAGAAGTGTATATACTAGTATGAGGGGATTATATCATGTTTGACTATCAGATTAGTGGAGAGACTTCAGCATCAATAAAAGTGTAGTGTACCCAACATACTTAAATATAGAATGCACAACCAAAGATATTCCACTAAGAGAAATATGTGATCTCTTTGAATCTGACAGAATTACTCATGACATGGTCTTGTCAATGTATGCAACTCATCATCTCCAATGGCTTGTAAAAACAAGAATCTATGCACAATCATTCCAAGAACGAAAAATCATAGTACGTAAGATTTACTCAAAATATTGGGAAACCGGTGGAGCCTATTCCCAACAATATAATATGGCAATGTATTGTGATCATGATTAATATCTTCTCTGTATAATTTGATTTTAATGAAAATCATTAGAACTCGGAGCACTTCTCTGACGTTTGGTGTGGTTTGATCCACATTCTAAGGAATCTATTGGAAAGTAAATCATTTACGGAAAATATTGTTAGTTTGTACTAAAAGAGTTTGTCGACCATTTAGAACGATTCTTGCATATTTCGCCAGTCTGAAGTCTAGAAAAAGTATATGAATAAAGCTCAGGGGCACTCATTTGAGGCATCAAGTCTTATATTCTTGGTTAGTATTGGTCTTATGAGCTCCCTCATGTTTGAGCTCTAAGTCTTTCTGTCGTGAGTTTTATAGTCTACATAGGAGCTACTCTGTTGGGAGCCTGTGAACTAAAGTCGAGGAACTTACAAGTCTGTTTGAAGAGTTTTCCAGTAGCACCAGAAGTCGAAGGGTTTCCATATAATTCTTGAGGTCAAGCTATATTCTACTCAGGTCTGAGGTACCCTAAAATGTGTTATGGTCGAAAGTTGTGAATTTGAGTTTGTAAGTCTGAAAAGTTCTGTAAATATTTTATGAAATTAATAGAAATCCTTCCGCAATGCGTGTTTATATAGTTTCTTCTGATTAAAATTTCATTTGAACTTCACCTGAGATTCACTTAAGATTCTGGAGCATTTTTATCCTTATGTTTTTCCCGCTAAGACAACGAAGTCGCTAAGGGAGTTTGTTGAAGGAAAGGTGTTGAATATGCTTGAAGGATCATGTAGGGGTTCGTGTAAAAGTTCATAACGTCAAAAGAAGGTTAAAATAAAATAAAAAAACATCATTCCTCATTGAGGGATGCCTCTTCTAAGTGATCCAGCTAATGTAACATGGTATCAAATCAATGTAGATTATGAGCGTCATGTGGATGTGAAAATTGGCTACTCAGAACTTGTGAAGGAGATGTCCTTGCTTGTAATTAATTGCTAATAAGTCCTAGCCATCAAGGAATAAAGAGCCATTATATGTACTAGAGAGGAGCCACCATTTTATTAAATGTCCAACCACCAAATTTTGAAGTCAGTCACAAATAAAAAGGTAAAGTCATTTTTTTTTATTTAGAGTATCCATCATCCCATTATACCATAGCCACCACGTGCTATAAAAGTTGTTGTGCATCCACACATATCATACAATAGTCACTTCCCATTCTATATGTGTGTTTTACATTAGACATGAATCTCTAATTTGAAGAGATATTTATCAATATTAAATATTCAATAATAATTTTCAGGGAATGTAAACTCCTTATAAAAATACTTAGTTTCAATTTCTACACCTAGAAAGTAAAATCCAGATGTAGCTGATGAACAACGACCTTTGAGAAAATAAGATAAGATCATAATAAATACCTATGAAATAATACATCTCATAATCAAGATTCAAAGTTATGATAAATGGAATATACGCATGCCCAAATACCCAAATAATTATAACTCAAAACCTAGAACTCGCAAAATGTATGAATGCCAATGATGGGATACATGAGATTTTTACAAACATGGGAGAAACCATGTAATTAGAAACAACTAATTTTAATCCCTACTATATATGAGGTAACACGTCAATAATGAAAATGTTCCCTAAGGTACAAGTACAATCCTATCAAAGTGAATAATCACAACACAATTCCTTGTGAAAAAATTATTTTCTAACTCAACATAAAGTAAATACACGGCCCACCAACTTGAAAGAAACACCATCCTAAAATAAAATCCCTAATAACATAGAACCGCCTCCTAAAATAACTTTATAAAATATGAAATCAAATGCTAGGTTAATTTTATAAAACATGAAATCAAATGTTAGGAAATAAACCTAAAACTTCACAAGGTAAAATTAAACTTTGACTTGAGGGAAAGGGAAAACATAAAACATGAGTTAACCTACTTAATATCTCAAAATGGAGAAATTGAACTTATTAACCTACTAAAAACTTACATTTCTCTCTCTCTCTCTCTCTCTCTCTCTCTCTCTCTCTCTCTCTCCAATCATATATCATGGAAATACATTAGACCTGTGATGATTAACATTTTCAAACAATTCGTACAACCATGAAAATACGTACAATCTGTTACAACCCCTTCGTTGCGACTACAACGAAGTATAATTTTATTTTATTTTTAATTTATTTTAAAAAAAAATCACATGCTCTTTTGTGTTAGAAAAAACACATCGCACTTTAAGGACAAAATCCTTNCCAATCATATATCATGGAAATACATTAGACCTGTGATGATTAACATTTTCAAACAATTCGTACAACCATGAAAATACGTACAATCTGTTACAACCCCTTCGTTGCGACTACAACGAAGTATAATTTTATTTTATTTTTAATTTATTTAAAAAAAAATCACATGCTCTTTTGTGTTAGAAAAAACACATCGCACTTTAAGGACAAAATCCTTAGCACGTCATTCACAATGGGACCACATTAAAACCCAAGCGAAGACGCTTTTCAATTATTCGAGGCGTAAGAAGTCTAAGATCTAAACCATCATAATTATAATACACTTCATTCACACAATTAATTTATTAAGTCATTCATCGGTACGAAGAATCAAGCACTAGAGAAACTCTCCATAAATGGGGCACAAAAATTCCAACACTTATCATACATTAATATCCGAGAATATGGCCCCACTTAAAATTCTTATGCTAAACAATAGTGTACTTGTACAAAAACTCTCAACAACCTACTTGTTGGGTATTAAATTGGATAAAAGAGGGACCATCTAAGTTTAGGTGAAAAGGGTGGATTGACCCTAAGCCACCTGGCAAGGTGAATTTATTAAAGCATGAATACAATTACATTAATCGAGTTCAATCCCCGGGTCCTGAAATCGAGCAAATAGGAATAAAATTACTTCCAATGGGTTCAAGCATATTTAACATATGCCCACAAACTATATATTTATTATAATAATAAATTTGGTACAACAATTCTTGTTATTTACTGGATGTCAACCTTAATAACCTGTAATCATGCGCATCGTATTAGTGGGTAGCCAAATTTGGTAAATGACTAATAACAAGACTTAATTAACAAGTTAGCATTAGCCAGCGATGGTATTGGATTATCGAGTATACATTTATTCAATAAAAAGAAATGAAATTATAAATCTATCACAAATTGCAACCCAATACCAATTATAAATCTATCGTTACACATTTAAACAATAAATGAATAGCAACTCTAAATAGATCATCAATTGAAGATTGGAACAATTATAAATTAACAATAACATAGCACTTAGAGATCGGTTACCCTCACAGACATTAAAGCACAGATAATTAATTCGTTTCTGTCAGTCCTGACAAGCTCAGCGTTGTCCAAAGGCTGGATAAATGGCAGTGAAACGCAGCGAAAGGTAAATCCAGAAGGTTGTAACGGCTTCCACTGACTAAAATGGTGGTTTGAGAAGGCTATCTTCTAGCCTATAAAAGGGGTTGTCATAAATAAAGTTTCACTGTCCAAGGATGGTTTCAGCAGGTAGGATTTAATACCATTAAACTCAGGAAAATGAAAACAAAATTAGCGCTTCACTGTCAAGTTAAAATGCAGGTCATTAATAAAGGAAGACACACTCTTAGAGAGGGTAACCACACAGACCCAAGGTGATATGGTAACGGAGTATAGACCCTCGGGAATATGCCAGGCACACAGGCATCGAGAGTTGTCTAAAAAGGTAGAAATTGTCAAAGAAGTAAAGACATGTAGTGAAAAGAATTCAAGTAAAACGTAAGAAATAAGTTTCTGCAAGGAAAACCCCAGGGAAAAAATGAATGCAACACATTCCTTAGGAGGTGACATCGTCCGGTTAGAAGCAAAAATCACAGACTTGACAATGTCAATTGTTGTACATTACACACACCGGAAGAAAAATAAAAAAAAACGTCGTCAAGTAAATTAAGTAGACTTAGGAAAACGCCAACTCAATCCAGGCATAATTACGGGGACACTATTAAGTATGGAAGCACAATACATCTAGAGAGATTTCGTTATGCCTTTCTTTTTATTTTTAAATTCTAAATTCATGGAGCCACCTAAATTAACTGGATAAGGCGTGTCCTGCCTTAATTACATAGGGACGACTTAGAACTTGATCAAAGTGGCCTTCAAATTTCTATAAGATACAGTGCTCAGATCCTCACCTACCGTTACAGTAGCTTGGGCGACATCTTGAAGGTAGTGAGCAGAATATGCCAAAAGAGTGAATGTAATGAATTGTTTGCTTAGGATTAAAGGCATTTTTTTCCTTCTCTAACTCACAGCAAGGAAATGAGTGATTCACTGAGCCGTTACTGGGAGCCTCTCTGCTAGAAACAGGGCTGGAGGAAGTGGGTAAAAGATGGTTTACCAAAAAGTGGTGTAATTCTTGAGCTTGAAAAGGAGGGTGAGTTACTCGCTTCTCTATGCCAAAAATTGATAGTAATTGTCGAATTTACCGATGGAAGTGAATGCCCAAGGCATTCCCATGAATAAAACGTGTTACCATAAAACAACCAAATAAATTCCAACCTTATTAAATCCAAACTACCAAATAAAACACATTTTCACGGACGCATTACACGCATCAGTAAAAGCATGATTACAGAGTCAATGCTGCCAAGACCTAGTATTAAAATGCAGCTAACACACAGTTAAAAATAAATAAAAACGCATTCCACGCTCAATCAAGTCCAGGCTTGTAGATATCTAAATCACAGAGACAAATGCAAGAAAACGCAGTCACATACGTATGAATGCGCAGGGGTAATTTGTGGTTGAAAAAAAATGAGATTGCAGAGAAGGAAATTTCTAGTCAAGTAATAAACTGCAGAGTAAAATTTTAGAAGAGGCAGAGTTAAAAATGCATAACCACTCAACACCAGAAGGCGCCATAACAACAATCAGCCAAGATCAGACAGAAAGGGTAGACAACTGGCAGGAACGTCCTTCGCTCATCATCCACGCATAGAAAAGCAGGGCGTTGAGATCCATAGGTTTATTAACGCTTAAGAGACAATCGTAGATCAGGCTCCTGATCGACTGCTCAGGCGAGGACTGATTAAATAGGGATGAAGGGAAAAAACAACCACAAGCATCACAAATCAATACACCAAAGGGTAGTCATGACACGCATGGAAACGAAGGTCGAGGGATATCAATCAATCATCCAGCTAGGCTATTAAAAAAAATTAGTCATTAATCTAGACAATCAACTTACCTACCCAAATAAACATGCATCTCCAAACCATAAATCCTACAACAATATACCATACAAAATGAAGAAAGTGTATCGTTGCCTGATCGCCCCTCTGAGTTGACGTCCCGCGTGCTCCGTGCAACTTCTTCTTGCCGATCAGTGAGACTTCACCGGTACTTCCCAGCCAATGCTAAGGGTAATATTCTTCCCCCTTAACCCCCTGAGCCACAAAGGAGCCACACACGCTAACCAAAGAATTAGCTAGCTCCCATCTCGCCTCGCAAGGTCGAGCTACCACTCCTCACCGAGCTGGGTATCCCAACTCCCACAAGCTAAGTCAGTCAAGTAGAGATTTATGCAACGTAACATTACACAACCAGAAGAGATGTTTCCTCCATCTCCTTCGTTCATTATATAGAGTTTCATAGTCCCTCACTTCCCTAAAATCTCATTTAATTAAGTTTTTTTTAAATAAATCCTAAAAATTTCTCCCCATAGAAGTGTCACCCATCCCCTTCATTCCTCCACAAATTGATTTCTTTAATTAATTAATTTTCCTTATTTCCCTCACCCACCTAGAGTCACTCCTAGAATCGCTCCTAAGTGTCCCCAAATTCTCTTACAGATTTTAATGACTTTCCCCATTATCAATTTGCTAGTTCAATTTTAAATTAGAAAGTTCTTAATGGTAGATACCTTACTAAGTTTGAATTTCTGCTTTTTCCCTTGGGTTTCCCTTTTCTTCTTATGTTTCCCTCTTTTCCTAGTTTCCTAAATATTTTAGATTTCCCTCTTTCCCCTTTTCATATAGGATTCAAATTGGCAGGTGTAGAAATTAACCCCCTTTTTCCGTTTTCCCTTTTTAGTTAATAATTTTAAATTATCATAAATAATAAAACAATTATTCCCCCCCTTTTTTTAAATTTCACCCTAGTAGATTTTTATGAATCATTTAAATTGCTTACCCCCTTATTGTTACAAGATTTAACGAAGAGTATAATTATTATTTATGTTG